>JBBUKS010364186.1:7326-19577 GCA_038050645.1 Hedychium gardnerianum
AAAAAGTTTTTTGCCCCCCCCCCCCCCCCCCCCCCCCCCAACACACACACACTTTATTTCTTGCATGTCTCAGGCAAGCAAACAAAAAAACAAAACTAGAAACCAATCAAAAACACATCTTTCTATCAATCTCCTATCAACACTTCAAAATTAAAAAGGTGATTACTTAGGACCATCATATTTACAAGAATCAGTACATTCATGAATCCAATTCTTACACAAGTCAATAAGCATGGTGATTTCAACCAACTTAAATAAACCAAGCATGATAGAACCTTACAAGGTAAGTGTTTTTGCTCTCACTCAAGTAAGCATCTATGATGTGGAGTTTCTGCTCAATGCTACTCATGACATTGCACTACCATATACTTGCTTATTTTCTACTATCCACTACTGTAAACACATGCACACATAAATCATAAGGACTTATTAGAGATGTAATAGTGTCAAAAAGAAGTCAAAAGAAGAAAGAAGCATAGGTAAACAATAAGAGAAGCCAAAGAGACATGAGAGTTTTGGGATGATGAACATGATGAATATAATCACGTAGCATGCATAAAAGTTTCACCTAAACATTCTATCACTAAATTTCCTACTTCCTTTCACCCAAATAAGAAAAACTTCTTTTCTTCATTTTTTTCATATTCTTTTTTTTCAAAAGCTACCATGGTTGTGGCACACAACATGGCTAGGCCATGGTTCATTTTTTTCGGGGGTGTACAAAATCTAGCACGATCGTGTTACTCAGCACAACCGTGTTACTCAGCACAACCTGCCCATGTTTAATTATGTGACCTCTTCTTTTCACCCCAAACTCCTCCCCCACACTTAAAATTTGTCTGTCTCAAACAATGTAACCCAACATTTCATCACCCAATACTCTCATCAAAGGATTGAGCAAAAAATAAACCAATAAAGATATGGCAAGGCAAATACAACGAACAATGAAAATATTATTTGTATAGTTTGCACTGATAGTCTAACTCAAGTTTTGATGTATGATAACAGGTTAAAATTAGACTCTTATTGTTTAACCTCTTGAACTAAGTATGCAAGATAACTGACTTGACAAATCTAGAGGATCAGACACCAGACAGAAGTCCAATTGGGTCAGAGAGAATCAAATAGCTGGCAGGAAATTCAATTGAGTCAGGAAGGACCTGACGATTAGCAAAAAGTCTAGATAGAACATCTGGTAGGAAGTCCTGGTGGGTCAAGATATTGAAAGTCAGGGAGACAAGTCGGCGATTGGTAAGTGAGGTAAGCAAACTAGAGCAGCGAATCTAGTGAGGTTGAGTCCTAGTGGCGATGTTAGGTGTTGGTCCAACTTAGATCCAACCTGGAAATCTAAGTTAAGACTAGATCCTGATCGTGGTTAGATAGGATCTAAGTCATAAATATATATATGTTCATGCATCTTTCTAGTTATGTATTACAGGGATATACATAGATCTTCGAATTCTGCATGTGTGGCCACCAACAGAGCCTGATTCCGAGTCCCGAGTCAAAAGTTATGGCTCCGAAAGATTGTCGTGAATGGAGGCGCCCTGGATGAACTGACTCACCCTAGATGAACTGAGGCGCCCTGGATGAACAATGTTTCCAACACTTATCATGAAGATAAGCTCAAAGCATTAAAAGCACCCTCAATAGATTGGAGGCGCCCTAGAAGTGGATAAAAGCAACGAAAGCGGATCGAATTAGCTTGAATGGAGTCACCTCGGATGCCTTATAAAAGGCTTCGTAGACCAATAGCTTAGACTAGCTTTTTCTCGCTAAATTCCTACTATTATTCAACGTTCTACTCCTATTGTGTTGTGATCCAACTATGTCAGACTTTTGTTCCAGCGAACCACTGCAGCAAGAACAACACCAACACACAAGCTCAATCCATTCTTCATCTACACGTGTTGGGTAATGAATTTCTTTTACTTCAATTATTGCATAGAGAAGTGTAGGGTTATTACACTTCCCTCATCTTCTAATCGATTGCTCTTTTGGAGGTTTTCCGGAAGAGGATATTAGTGAATTACCTGTCAAGAAAGGTCAGAAAGGCTTGGGTCTTCAAGTAGTAGTCGTTGGGGCTTCGAACTAAGTAAAAACAAAAGTATTTTTATTTTCTGCTGCGTATTCAAATTTTCAATGTGTTTTTAAAAAACAAAAAGAAAAGTTTTAAAATGTGATTCACCCCCCCCCTCTCACGTTCTATACGATCCTACAAGTATGAGTAGGGTTATTTGACTAGTAACTAAACAAGAAAGGAAACAAAGGAGCGAATAAGGAAAGATGACCTTTATCACATTCATGCATATAAATGATATTGTAACTTTGAATAAAAGCAAAGCAAGTTCTAGAGTAACAAGTGTCATAAGTGCAATTAACACAAGAGAGGATAAATAATAATCATGAAAATAATACTCACTAATTAAATATCAACTATCAAACTTAATCTATCATGGTAGAATCCATCACCACACTAATGACAACATGTAAACATAGTATTCAATCATGTCAAATGATCTCAAAACTCGATGTTCAAACTTAAAAATATTTTACGATTCTTAAAGTATTATGAAAGAACACGTAGGGAGATACGACTCAAAATCAAGAAAAGTATATACAAGAACAAACAAAGTGCAAAGAAGCAAGCAAAGTATGAAAGCAAACAAACACAAGTATAAAGATAAAGAAAAATATAAAAAGAAAGGAAAGGAATGGACTCCCTGAGTTCCTGGTTGTTGAATGTAATTCAGAAGTAGTCAAGAAGGGAGTTGGATGATTTGAGATAAAGTCCTCCCTAGTAGTTGAAGACGGTTCAACTTTAACATCCAAGCCAGAGATGGAATAATCCAAGCAGAGGTGAGCGCCTTCTTCATGTGATTGATGTTGTCAAGTTCATCTCCCTCCATCATCGCCTCCTCGAAGGTTCCTCAAAGTGGTTAGAGATGGTTAAGCTGAAGTATCCACTCTAGGGTGGAATGATAAGAATAGAGGTAAGCATCACTCCCTCCATCTTTGTCTCCTCAAATATCCTTTTTGGCAGTCAAAGGTAATTTATTTGTAATATCCAGTCTGGGGGCTAGATTATTGTAGTGGAAGTTAGGGACTTGTTTAGCAGAAATTTTGGAGACTTCAGCTCAACTAGGAATGTCCAGTCTAGGGGCCTTAAGCTATCCATCACTCTTATGGGGATCAACTCATCATATCTGTTTGCCACCACTATCTCACATGTCTTTTGGTCATGCTGGCAATTCTGGGCAACAATATCGGGCAATTGCTCATCTTCCTCAATATCATAACTCTCAATATCAGGAACATCAATAGCTTCATCAAGAGGTATGCATGCATCATCAACATCATCTGCATCAACATCTTCAACAACAATAAGTGCATCCAAAATTTTGCATACTTCCACATCAACATCAAAATCTACAACATCAGTAGCTTCATCAAAGACAATAACATTTGCAACAATAATATTTCCATCCAGAATTTTGCATGCATCATTATAAGAGTCAAAATTAGCATCATCTACAACTTCATCATCGCCACACAAAGAATTAGATGAGTCTTGTAAAGCTATAGAATCAGAGACAATATAATCATCAGCTTTACAATCCATCTCCTCGAGCACATCGATACCATCAAGAATAATTTCTGAGAGAAACTAATTGGACTCTTATGCTTATCGCTGGCTAAAGGATAATTTAAGTTAATCTAACTGTATTTATAAATTCTGACTTGATGTTTCAACTTACTACTAGGCCTAGAGATTAATGGTTGTGAATTGTTGAATTTGGAGTGTTAGTTATTGCTTAAAATTTTCTAATTCTTGCCTTGAAGGTTCTGTTTGAATGAGAGTAGGAGTTTCTTCACTATAGTCTTGGAATGTGCCCCATGGATTTGGTTCAATATGTTGAAGCAACTATGGTCCAATAGTCATTGAATCATCTTGAAATCTCATTGTTCTCTGAAATGCTAGAAAAGGTTGAGCATTCTATTATTGTGTGTCCCCATACTTGAAATTTTGATGATACATCCAACCATAATTATAGATATTCGATGATAAGTCATACCTATCTTGCTGTTGAGGCTGGAAGTGTCCTTGTTGCATAGGAATATGTTGGGGTTGGTAATATTGAGTTGAATGATCTTCCCAATCATGAATATAAGTGCTAGTAGTTGGATCATACACATCCTTATGTTGGTGTTGGTAATACAGGGCTTCAAGCGGATAATATTGAGGTTGCATTATCTGCTGTTGATATTGGTTCATGTCGTGGAGATGTTGAGATCGGTTCTTGGCATATTGTCTGAGAAGAAAATATATCTCATCCAACTGACTCTTTATGCTCTGTTGCCCAATACTCGAATCAAAAGCCTTGTCAACACCTCCAATCTACTGAAAATAAGAATCCATGGTTGCTCATAGAAGTAATGTCCTTTTCTCACCTAAAACACTAACAAACAAAATCAAAAGACACAAGATATAGACAATATAAAGCACATGGATATCACAGAATCAAGCCCTAAACAATTTTTGAATTTTATTGATCACCACATGAATAAAAGTGAGTGAAAATAAAGATGAAAAATAAAATAAATTTTTTTGAAAATTATAAAAAGGTGATCTAAATGATGGAATTTGGCCAAAATATGTTGTTATTCACGGCAAAGCCATGAGTATTGATCCCCATACCCAAATTCTTCAACTTATAAATTTTCAAGGCATTTGGACATACTAAACATTTTTGTCAAAAAACAAAATATTAAAACAAAAAAGTAAAAACAATCCTAAGTCTATCAAACACCATTAATATCCCCCAGTAATGGTGCCAAAATTTGATAACATCGTGTATCGTACCATGATTTCAAACTCAATTAATTACTGAACCCTCTCTAGATTAATGTAGCAAAGGAAAGACTCGGGTCGTCTCCCAATAAATGTAACGACTGGATGATAGTTCTTAGGATTATGTTATTATTGGTTTTGGGTTTTAGATGTTGTAATTGGGGGTTTGGATTTGAGTTTGCTAAGACAAAGAAAGGAAAAGCAATGTGGGTAATTAAAACTCTAATCTAATCTAAACTACAATTGCAAGAGAATTAAAGGAGCATTCAATGAAACCTAATTGCATCTACATAAATGATGAAAACTTAAGCATTTAATGAACTAAGACTAAGAGGAAATTAAATGAATTAAAATGCATAGACAGAAATTAAAGTAATGTAAGAGACATAACAACAAACACATAGCATGCATAAAAACTAAGCTAAGCTAATACTAAGATAAGGTGGAGATCTCTCCCTCTATTGGTAGATGTCGATTCTGACGATAAAGTGGAAAGTGCCTCTCCTAATCTGGACTAGGGCTTGTCGTTGTGGATGGATCCTCTTCTTCTAATCCAAAGGAGAGAGATGTCTATGAAGTGGCAGTGATGAACGAAACATGCTTCGTAATACCAAAGTGTGGTGGAGAATTCTAGCTCTCCCTAATTCATTTGAGCTCAGGAGAATGCCATCAGAGATGGAATGGATCCTCTTCCTCTCTAATTTGATGAAGAATAGGTGAAAATGTCGATGAAGTGGTGGATGCGGATCGCCGGAGCTTGCTCGTATGTGGAGTGAACTCTCCTCTCTAATCCAAGAAGGAGAGGTGGATAAGGACTACCTTCCTCCTAATTTGGAGGAAAGGAGATGGAGGTGGTTAGGGTTGTTGGAGTGATTCTGAAGAGATTCCCTGAACCCTAGATCTTGTGTTGAACTCTAAGTGGACTTCTGAGCATGCTTCATGTGACATGGCTGTGCTGGAGGCTATGGGTAGTGGCACGACCATGTCTAAGGGCATGGTTGGGTCGTGTAGGCTTGAATTGCCTCTAAGTTGAGCTTCAGGATGGGACATGGCTGGTTCGTGTTTGCTTCTGTAGTGAGCTTTGACTCCTCTTTTGACTCCAATTTCGCTCTCCTTTTATCCCCTACAATATAGAGTTCAAATCTTAGTAAATAATTCTCTAAATGTAGGAGAATTGCGATGAAGGTCCATGTAAACCCTTGCACGTAAAACATGATAGGAATAACAATTTAAGCATATGAAGGGATTAAAAACATCAAGTATGAGAGTGAAATAATGCATCAAAAATGGTTGTTTTCAATAGTGTGTCATATCTAGGAATTTACCCGTGGATGCTTAGTTAATTGTGGAAGCACTTTACTGTAGCCAGGATGAGAGATTAATATGCGACTCTAACAATCATGGGCTTATTTTCTTTGTCATTTTAAAACCTATATGTAGGATTGAACCCGACGCTAGAGGGGGAGGGGTGAATAATGTTATGAATTTTATGAGCAGATATTTAAAAAAATAACTGAAACAGATGAATCAATCAAAGTAGCACAGCGGAAATAAATATAACTTAAGAACTAATTTAATCAAGTATAGATAGACTAATGTAAGCATGCAAAAGAATTCAACTAAGATTAAGCATGCAAGCAGTTGACCAAACAAAAATAGAAGTATAGATATGCACAACAATTATAAAATATGATTATTATTTCTAATTCTCCCAAGCGAAGAAACTTTACAGAAAAAGAATCTAAAAATTTAAACATAAATTGCAATAAATGAGACAACACAAAAACAAATAAAAATGTTACTCTAGGTATTGTTGATCGAAAATGAAGCATGGGTTGCATCGTGTCGCAACACAGAAAATGAGAGAGCATTAGAGCATGAACACAAGAGACTGAATGAATTGTATGTTAGATATCTTCAAGCTTTGCCTGAAGACCCTTTTTATAGTACTCGTTCGGTTTCTTGGAGCATTCTCGATCGCCTGTACATGCGTTGGCATGGCTACAACTTTTATCAGGTAGAAAATGATAACGATGCTATCCGGTGGACTTGTGGCTCCCCAATTGCCTATAAAGGGGGTGAATCTAATCTTGACCTGACTCACTCGAGTTGTCATTAACACCACTACCCGATCGCCTGAAAGCTTCTACGGTCACCCGTACGCTCTGATTGCCCCCAATCCAACAATAATCGTCTGGACCCTCCGACTTCACTTGTTGAGGGTTATCACCAACTAGTCACCCTGGACTCCTTCTAATCGTCTAAAACTGTCAAACTTGCTTTCTTGTAGTTATTACACGTAATGAGTATGATGTAGAATATAAAGTTACTTACACTTTACTTGACTAGATTTTGACCCATCTAGTTTGGGTTGCCAAACAATTAGCTCACAGCTGATTTCGCTTGGACTTATTTTCTAAGCAATCAACTCCTAACTGATTTTGCACACTTGGACTTATCTTGACAACTTATCAGACCTCTGACCTTCTTGGACTTGTCTTGCCAAGTTATCAGACCTCTAACCTACTTGGACTTGATTTGCCAAGTTATCAGACCTGTGACCTACTTGGACTTTATCTTGCCAAGTTATCAGACCTCTAACCTTCTTGGACTTATCTTGCCAAGTTATCAAACCTTTGACCTACTTGGACTTGATTCGCCTAGCTCCCAGCTAGGAATTTTCTTGTTTGGTTCCCAGTCAAGACGTTAGTTGCTTAGCTTCACTCACTAGGACTTTTCATTCATCTAGCTATTAGCTAGGAATTTACTTTCTTGGTTCCCAACCAAGACTTTAGTTGTCTAACTTTACTCACTAGGACTTTTCACTTGTCAAGTTACTTGCACCTGCACACTTGACACCAATTTATTAGATTTCACCAAACTTAACTTTAATCTTAGTCATACATCAAAATCTTGGGTTAAATGTTATGCTCCTAGCACCAACAATCTCCCCCTTTTCGATAGTATGAAAACTAAGTTAAAGTTAGAAATATAATAAAAAATAAATATTCAATGTATTATAAATAAATAAAGATTAGTGCAATCATACATGAATATATCAATTAAAATTTGAAGTCCCCCTTAATCATAACTCTCCCTTTATCAAAAATAATTTTTGAAAATTATAATTTTTGAAAAAACATGTAATTGAAATTTATTTTAAAACATTTAAAATGTAGCCCCTTTTTCTTTCTTTTCTATGCCCCTTTTGCATATATCAAAAGAAATGGGTTAAATAACAAGAGAAAAATAGTAAATAAAATAATTTGCACTGAGATAAGTTAACTATAAAAATGAAGGATACAAATAACAAGATAAGTAAATTGCAATGCATATAAAGTAAAGACATAAAAAAGAACAAGTCTACGAGTAAATAAATGATATGTGTAAATTATGTATGTTTCTAAGTATTGTTTGGTATATATTCTCTCACATTTCATGAGCATGATTTACATATGCACACCCTATTTTTACTTGATTTCATTATTGTTACTCTTTTAGTTCGGAGATCTGCTCTCCTCTTATTTTGTTTGATAGAATGTGTTTCTGGAGCAAAAATAGAGTATTATAGACATTATAGGGAGAAGTGGAAGCAAGGAACATGCACTAGTCGTGTCCCATGACACGGGCAAGTTCATACAGGCAAAACTAACCAAAAGATGGAGGAGATGTCAAGTTTCAGCACTCAACATTAATTGGTTGTGCCTTGTGCAGAACTTCCCCACAGCAGCCAACATGGCTCGGCCGTTCCAAAAGGGCATGACCGTTCCTCTCTCTGAAGATTCAGCCACAATTCACAACAACTTAAATGGCGCGGTTGTGCCAAAGAGGCACAACCATGCCTCTTCTTGAAGAAACATTAGAGACCCACACAGTCCGACCATGCCTCGACGTCAAGTATTAACCGAGGCCAACATGGCACGGTCGTGCCTTTTAGGCACGATCATGTCGCATCCTAGCAGGATCATGTGGGGATTTTCCCTAATGATTGGGAAGGACTATAAAAGCCTTGAAATGTTTCCAAATTAGAGAATGAAGGCTCTCCCCTAGGGAGAGGACCCTAGAGCTTCCATTTCTCAAGCCGCCACGACGTCTAGTCCATCATCTGAGCGAGGATTTCATCCAAGAAGACAGGCAATGAATTGATAAGCATCCTTCTCTTCTCTCTTCTGAGTTTTGGACTGTAGAATGCTATTCTTCTTGTCTCTTGGTTGTATTTCTCTCACTATGGAGTAGACCTCCGAATTCTAGGATATAGGGAGTAACTATGATGTGATGTTGATGTATGAACTAAGTACTTGGTAATTTTCCTATTCTATGAAATGTTTACTTTTTGTTCTTGCTTGCTTGATTGTTTGTGTTGTGTATGTGATTGGATGTGGGGAATTGGCCACCATGTAAAGGTGATGCTCTAGATTGTATGACTGTGGGGCCTCTAGTGACAGGAGATAACCTTTAAGCGAACTTTCTAGAGTCATCACCTTGAATAAAGGCTAATTCCCTGCACGGGGTTATCTAACAAAGGAATTAATGGGTACCCCAATTTGATGTTAGGGAGTAGAATGATAATTTAAATGTACTGTGGAATTCTTAGTGAGAAGGGAACTAGGGACCCTTAGTGATAGGGGGTATCCCTTAAGTGGACATTCTAGGTAATCATCTTACTTATTAACATTGAATTTAGGATAGACACTTCGGTATAACCTTTACGGGTTCACACCGGTAATGTGGTTAGAATCCCTACAAGATTGTAAATATGGAGGGTAAGGAGGTGAACATGTACTTAAGATATTAACTAGTATCGTAGTGAAATCGAAATCCTATAATCATCTCTCTAAGCCAACTTCTCTCAGTGATCTCTCTCTCTCTTTTTCTATTGCGTCTGTGACTTCAAGCAACTTTTGATTGTCTAGATAACTAACCATACATCTTTATCTAGTATTAAATCAATAGTCCTTGAGGATCGATATTTTATTACTTGACGACAGAATCATATACTTGCGATTTACCACATCATGTTTTTGGTACCGTTGCCAGGGACTATTTTGATTTACATTAGTTGATTAGCAAATTGGTTAATCTAGGATTTTTCTATTTTCTTGCTTTCTAATAAAATTGTGCTTATTTTCTTTAGCTTATTTCTACATTGTTATTTTCTAATAACTCTATTTTTAAGGTGATCGATCTGTTGCTCTTTTATGTGAAGAACTAATCCAAAATCTTCTTCCTGTTGAACCTTAAATTGAGAGAACATATCGAAAAAGAAGAAATTTGCAAAAATAACTTGAAACAGAATAAAACAATCTCTAATGGCCAACAAACCATTGAAAGACTATGTTGCACCTAATGCTAGAGGCTTAAGGTCTAGAATTATCAGTCCCTCTATAGAAGCTAACAACTTCATGCTTGATCCAACATTTATTTCAAAGATACAAGAGAATCAATTTAAAGGAATGTTTTTAGAAAATCTATATCTACATCTCAGAATATTTCACGAATATTGCAATACCGTGAAATATGAAGGAGTTTCAACAAACACAATTCGGTTATTAACATTTCCTTTCAGTATCAAAGATGAAAGGACATGGTTATATTCTCTTCCATCATTGAGCATAATGACATGGGATGAATCAGAACAATGTTTTCTGGATAGTACTTCTCACCAAGCAAAATAACTAATTTAAGGAGTTAGATTATGAGCTTTATGCAGAGAGATGAAGAATCATTAGACAAGGTGTGGAAGAGATTTAGAGTTTTATTGCAATAATGTCCTCACCATGGTTTAGAAGAATGACTGATTATTCATCTATTCTATACCGGGTTACCTTTCTCAACCAAGACTCAGTTGGATCTAACTGCAGGAGGTTCTTTGATGAATAAGGGCTTGAATGAAATATACGACTTAATTGATCAAGTGACACTAAACCTACATGAGTGGTCAGATGAAAATTGGATGACATCTTCCCCAAGAATCCCAGAAGTGTGAGCCATGAATGCAAATGTGAACACCAAACAAGAGTTGTTGCACCCGCTCGAGAATTTTGAAAACCTTATAGAAAATATGATCAAGTCACAGAATGTGGGGTTCAGACAGTTAGCGGCTAAGATAGAGAGGTTGATTTCACAGTTCCTTGGACTTCCACCATAGCTCTTAGATAAGTACCCCCTCCCAACTAAAACAAATTCTAGTGAACGTTGTAATGCTATCAAGTTGAGAAGTACTAAGAATTTCAAAGGAATTCAGGAGAAGAATGGGTTTGTAGATGAGAAAAAAGACAAGAGAGAACCACAAAAACTAAATTCCACCACTCTAGTAAGGGTCTATAAGCCATCGGTACCATTCCCTTAATGGTTGGTCAAACCAAAGCTAGATGAGAAATTTGGACCTCCACCACATACTCAAAAGGAATATGAAGAAATGAAAGATAAATCCAACCCAATGCCTCCACTGAGGACCTATATACCACCAGTCCCTTTTCCACAAAGTTTAGTGAAAGCCAAGAAAGATGAAGAATTTGACAAATTCTGTGATGATGATGTAGTTGCTTGTAAATTTCTAGATGTACTCACTAAGGTTGCATATGTTGATAGCATTATAGAATTTTCTGATGTGGATTGTGATGATGATGATCAATATGAAATTTCTAATGAAGTTGTTGATACTCCTATAGTTGATGTTGATGTTGGTATATTTTGTCTTGCCTATGATGATGTTGTAGATGGAAGTGTAGGGATTTATGCTGTGGAAGCAATACCCCAAGAATCACTTCCTTTGGTCACACAACCACTTGATACTATGGATGTTGTAGGAATTGAATTAGTTATGACGGAAGTGTAGAGACTTGTGCAGTAAAGGCAAAACCCTAATAATCACTTCCTTTAGTGGCACCACAACCTGAGCCAGAGCACTTACTTGACCCAGAGGAAGTCACATTCATTTGTTTAAAACCTCCAGGCACCTTTCAGTACAACAAGGTTAGTATCTCTTGTGATCTTTTAGAAACTTTCATAGAGGCACCTGTAATTGGTTTTGTTGGATATGATTCATTCTTTGATACATGCTCAGTTACACTTGATATTTTTTTACTTCTTCCTTATCTCACATGCTTGTGGGAGGTGTGCTCTTTCATTGGATGTGCAAGCTTTTAAGGCTCTTGAACTGGATACTTCAACTAAACTGTCTTTGACCTCCAGGAAGAACAAGTGCACGGTAAAATAGTTAAGTAGTAAAATATCGATCCTCAGGGACTGTGGATTAAGCACTAATGAGTCCATAAAGCAAGTTATCTAAACTATCGAAAATTGATTGTGAAAGCCTTATAATTAGAGTGAGAGTGAGAGAGAGAGGTTGAGAGGTCCACCAAGATGGGAGATGTTGGTGGTTTAGAGAGAAGTTGGT
>JBBUKS010364403.1:0-15699 GCA_038050645.1 Hedychium gardnerianum
TGTGGGCCTTGGACTAGCCGTCGTCGGGAGATGAACTAAGTAAAAAACAAACATGTCACTTTTTCTTTTTCCTTATTCCTCTTCTCGTTTTTTTTTTATTCCGTTGCGTACTCTCGAGTTTCTACGAAAAGTATGAAAAAACGATACGAGCTATTCACTCCTCCTCTAGTGCTCTTTTCAATCTTACACCAACTGCGCTAATCCGTAGAGTTCACAAATCCAAATTTATTAAAACAAAAAATAAAACTGTCACCTTAGCCGTCCCTCCATAACAACTAAATATTTGCCCTAACATGTTAATTCTTTGCATAGAGTAAATCAGACATCGAATAAAATATTTGACGTTCACTCAAAATTAACTCAAAATTTATTTAAATAATTATCTATATGAGTTAGTACCAACTACGCCAAAACACGAGTGCACGTATCTTCAAAAGCAACATATTCAAAATTTATAATGTTGGAGATACTTGAGATTGATGCTAATTTCTAGATTCGATGTGAGTAGCATACCGATTCAGAGACGAGAAGCTTGAGATTGCTGCTGCTCTTGCGTCGGTTCCAGTACCGCGGCACGCCATTCCATCGAGGTCACCACTCACCATCAGGAATTATTTATTAACATTTTTAATATATAATTTTAATTATTAAAACATATATGCAATATCAAATTTTGAAATCAGTTGACTTTTGTTGTTCCCTTCTTCATTGAATCATCATCGATCTTGCTGTTCCTGCAATCTCAAGCAACAATTTGCTTGCAGCGACTGGTGCAAGGCAAAAACATCCCCACGAGAATGACAAGGATCGCCCTGCAGCCTCCCGTTCTCTCCGCTTGCTCTATCTTCATGAGCATCCTCTTTGCTTACTCTGCATCTGTTCAGCTTAACGATCAAGGCAAGCAAATTCATGTCCCCTTCAAATCGCTCCTCCTCGTCAGAACCAGATTATAGCTTCAGGAAAGAAAAATCGTCTCTTTTTTTTTCAGATTGGTATTTGTGGTTGCCTTTCTATGCCTTTGCATCCGTTGTCGATCTCCTTTACGTTGGGTTCGCTGCATCAAGAAGGCTGCGTCAGGTGGCCTCGCTGGTGCTTTGGGGCGGCGTTCTCCTTCTCGTGAAGGTGGTGGTGGAGGATTATGCCGATGGAGGTAGCGGTCTTTTGTCGCTGGACATGCGCGAGAGGGTCGTGAGGGAGAAGCTTGGGAGTGGGCTGGTGGTTTTGTCCATGAGCTTGCAGCTCAAAGTTTCTTCCAACGAGGGCGAGGTCGAAGAAAGGCAAAGCTCAGCGAGACTCGCTCAATCTGGTGAGTTCAAACCAGATCAAATTCATGCATCATTCGCAAGAGAAAATAGTTCGCTAAGATATGAAAATTGATTACTTTTGCAGGAATTGTAGCTCTTGCGGCAGTTAGCATCGGCCTCACCCTGCACTTCTTCACGAATGTCGTCGAACACATGAAAAAGCTGTGATTATCTGTACCAGGAATGCTAGTTCGATCGACTATGATATAATCCTGCTTTCTATCGTGAATCTGAAGCATAAGGGTAAATGGTGTTGCTCTGTGTGTGTGTATCCTGCAGCCTCTGGTTCATTGACTGTTGAATCAACTTAACCGCCACTCATGTCCTCCTATGTTCCCCTCCACTCCTCCGCCCAGTTGAACTCCGTCCTGCTCCACCATCTCCGCCGCCGCCGGCCGACCGAAGCCGTCGAAGCATTTCGCAGCAACTCTCACCTCACAGACACCACCTCATGGAACCTCATCCTCTCCTGTTACACTACACACGGTCGTCCCCAGTGCGCCCACAAACTGTTCGATGAAATGCCACACCGAGACATTGTCTCGTGGAACACCATTCTTTCCGCCTTCAGGCGCACCGGGCGTCCATTGCTGGCCTTCCAGCATTTCCTACGGATGCTACGTGCTGGTGTTAGTCCGAATGGGGCAACGCTGACGACCATGGTCGCGGCCATTCCGTCCAGCAACCTCATTCCCCAGCTCCATTCGATGGCTATTCGCTCTGGCCTCGCCCCTCTCAATTCCATTCTCGGGACTGCCCTGGTCGGTGGCTATGCGAGTCTGGAGGACCCAGTTTCCATGCGTCGCGCATTCGGAGACATTCCGGTCAAGAATTCAGTGTCGTGGACTTCGCTGATCTTAGGATACATGGAGCTTGGAAAGCTCGACGATGCAGAGCACATGTTCGAGACAATGCCAGTGAGAAATGTCGTCGCTTGGACTTCCATGATCAATGGATGCATCGACAATGGCAAGCTGAACGAGGCGCGAAGATACTTCGATCAGATGCCGCGGAGGAATGTCATCACGTGGACATCAATGATCAAAGGATACCAGAGAAACGAGCAGCACGCAGAAGCTCTAAATTTGTTCATCCGGATGCGTAGGCTTCCCGATGTCTGCCCAAACCAATTCACATACTCCACGGTGCTCGCCGCCTGCGCCATTGGAGGCTCCCTCCATTTCGGGCAATCAATCCATGGGCAAATCTTGAGGTCTCTATCACAGTGGGACGTCGTCTTGTCCACCTCCCTGATCGAGATGTATGGCAAATGCGGCGATGTGAGCTATGCGGCTCGATCCTTTGGCTCGTGTGAAACCCGAAATGTGGCTTCATGGAACTCCATAATCGGATGCTACGCCAAGAATGGCCTATCTACGAGAGCATTGGAAGAGTTCCAAAAGATGATCGAGGAAGGCATTCGACCTGATCCCATCACCTTTGTCTGCGTGCTAACGGCTTGCGTGCACGGTGGACTAGTAGATGAAGGTGCGCATTACTTCGATTCTATGGAGAGGAAATTCTGCATCGAGCCGCGGTTGGAGCATTATGGATGCATGGTGGACTTGCTTGGGCGTTCAGGGAACATTGAGCAAGCAGAGAACCTGATCAAGAGAATGCCTTTCGAAGCCGATATCGCGGTGTGGGGAGCATTTCTCGCTGCGTGTGGCTTGCATTCCAATTTGGAGCATGGGCTATCTGCAGTTAAGGCAATGCAAAGATTGCAGAAGGACCATCCAGTTATCTACTCGATGATGCTAAAGGTTTACGGAGAAAGAGGCGTATGGACTAGGTTCGATGAGCTGAAGGAGAAGATGCAGAGCAAGAGATTGAGGAAGCAAAGGGCATTGAGTTGGATCGAATCTGCTTCCACACAGTTGCAGCATGCACAATATCAGTTGCTCTAATCTAATCAATCCAGCACTCTTCCATGAGAAGACTTTCAGTTGTAATGAGATTTTTGGATGCATGAAAAGTATGATTCATTGTGAGAAAGCCAATTCTCCGAGACATCTCGATCATAGATAATATAAAACAAGCAGCTTCACAAAAACCTGATTCTGCAGTAGTTACAGAAATGTATCTACAAGAAGCCAAAAACACAACTTACGAGAGAGCCCCACTTCTACACTTGCATTTCTTATCTTCTGTCGTTCGAGTTGGCATTAACAGCTAAATAACCTGGCTACCTGTACATATACTTCACCACACAATGGAATTAACTATCTTACACAAGCCTATTCAAATAAGTTATATACAACATAATTTGCTACACTCTTCAAAATATACCCAAAGCAGAGTGGAATTCAAGACTAGGCATTAATGTTCTTCCACAGAAAAATTTGGCTCAGCTGGCTTCGGAATAAACATCATGGGACGAGCTTTACTCGTATTTCGTCGCAATCCCCGCAGCATGTTTGCAGCAAACCTCGAAGCGTATAATGCAGCACCAAGACTCGATGAGTAAGCACCATCACTCACCATTACTGATTGCAGCAACATCTTCTCCTTTTCATGTAGAGCATCCTCGAGCTTCTTTTTTGCGTATCTGCGCCAAGCTACCTGTATGAAACAAGCAGCCCATGTCCTCCACTGCTGTGAATGGAATCTAAACGTATGCTGCAGCTTCTTGCTGTGTAGCCTTCTGAATTGGGAAGCAACAAATTTCAGATCGTCGGCTAACAGGGCAAAAGCTTCGACATCAGTGAGTGCTTTTACTGTCCTGGTGGATATTGGGAGGCTGGTGTGGATGTTGGGGTCGAGAGCCCAGGTGAGAAGCTCATCTCCACAAAAGTCTCCGGCCTTGAGGATGTCTGAATTGAAGAAGCCAGTTCTCCCGCCATTTGTGGTTGTGCTCTCTAGCTTTCCACGCATGACGAATAGCATTTCATTGACTGGGTCTCCTTCACGGACAATGCAGCTGTTTTTAGTGAAGAGAACTGGTTTGAGGCGTTCTGACATGGCATCCATCAGTTGATCGTCCATTATCTCAAACATCGGAACCTACAAGAAAGGTATACTAAACACAATATAATTATGTGCTGGTTATAAGTCACTAAGTTGGTTTTTGATTTCTTTAGACTACTTCAATTCATTAGCTTCTCTGTTCCAGTTACTCAGTATATGCCACAGTAAATTTCAATATTCCTTCTAAGTTATTTTGCAATGAATTGACAGATTAATAATATGTATTAGTTATAAGCTAGTAAAGTTAATTTTGATCTCTTTAACCTGTATATCAAGCATGCAGTGAAGAACAAAAATCTATATGAGGACTCAATAAATAGAAATGAAAGAGAAATGAAATCTTAGCCATCCTACCCGCTTGAGAAGTGCTATGCAGAGGTGGTGCTTTATATCTCTTCGAAGGTCTTTAGGAAGGTTATAAATAAGGCACTCTTCATCTACCCCTCTTGTTTCTTGCCATTTGTATTGCTCATGACGGCGTATTCGCTCTCTTAGATCCTCAGGAAGCATCCGGTGTGACATCCATTGTTCTGCATCTCTCCTTTTCACTCTCATCTCTTCTATTCTCAAAGTGGTAGATTGCAAATACGTCTGGAAAAAAAAGGATGACAATTGTCAAATTATATAGAATAGAACAAAAGCATGCCCAATCAACATAAAGGAAAATATTTTTGATAGGAAGCTAGTCTACAGCAATTTATTTGGATACTCAACTCACTCAAACAAGTGAAATATAATCAACCTTAGTAACCTCATCTTTTCAAGAACTCCTGTGAAATTGAATGTAGATCATGCTGTCCAAGAAGTTCATAGAAGTAAACCCTGTTCTATAGCTCATTGTATAGCAAGGTATTGAAAGACTAAATTAATTGATTAAATGAAATTGATATTGAATCTACAATTATCCAACGAAATCATTGAAATTCATGCCACTATAGAACAACGCCGCATTAGAAGTTGCTCGATGGGACATGGAAACAGAAAATAAAGATCAAAATCAATAAGTGCACTAAGACAGAGTAAGTTGATATGAATCCAGGAAACAAGCTAAAAACTAGGCTAAAGCGAGAAAACAGAAGAGCTTAAAAATATATAGTCTCAGTTTGTATAGAGACGTTTTGACTTACCTTAGTAGACAAAAAAATATCTCTAAATCTAAAGGTAGAAGATAGAAACCATAATTTTGCCAATAAAAATAACAAGATATTGGTATCCAACTAAATGCTATACCTGCATATTTCCTATCAGAAGTGCGAACAGAACCAAACCGGATGTGGAAACGAAAATTGCAAACAAATTCTCCCATATGAAAGTGCTTGTCTTGAGGTTTTGTCCAAGAGAACTGCAATTTAGCAACATTTCAGATGCAAAATAAAGAAATATGATAAACCTAAAATAATGCATTATGATTTACCATGGCAAATGAATCCAAATATATGAAAGATTAACTAGATATGAAGAAGATTACATGGCAACTAGGTTCAGTTAGTGATGGTGATGTATGATTTTAAGTAAACATAAAAAAAAATACAACATATTTGTTATCTGCATGTCAAATGCAATTTATGAGGCACGATGAAACCAAATTGGGTAAAGTAAATAAAAATAAGAACCAATTTTGTTGCATGATTGAAATGATCTATAACACTCCAAGTTTGAATGACTGAGTTAGAAAACATTGTATGGTTATGTAAGAAGAAATTCACACATTATGCCATATGCATAAATAGATGATTAACACGATAGTCATGGACAGATGGTAGATATATGTGAAATCACAGAGCAACATAGGATTTCGCATATCAAAATAGGGAAAGTTGTATATTGCCTTAAATTTTGAAGTCCCCACCAAAAGCAATAAAAGAACTTTTCCAAGAATTTCTCTGATTGAACAACATTTTTGAGAGCTGGTAGATATATTCCAAAGTCAAAGGGAGGGGGATTTTGAGTACTGCTAATAGAGCAATTAGTTGCCAAAAAATTATTGTTCTGGGTGTTCCATTGCCCGCAGACTAAAGAATCAGTTTCGCAACCATTATTACGGCTACAAGCTTTTCTCCAACATGCATCTTCACGTTCAATAGAAAGCAAATACCATGAAGCTCCCAGGACCTTAAAACAAAATACAACACCATGTTGCAATCAAGAAGAATCAGCAAAAATAATTTAATATAACTCTAAAAAGAATAGATGGACCAAATATTCAAAGAATTCTTATTATTCCCAAATAAAACATGTACGAAAACATGAAAGAGGAGTACAATTATTTCCAATGACAGTGAAAAAATGCTAGTTTCAAGAAAAATTTCACCATCATCACACTTGATGCTCAAAATAAATTATTACAATTTTGCTCCTCAAGGTGCAGTGCACCTGGTTAACCCATCTGATAATGCCACATGTTGCTCTAATCATTTAGAAATAGCATGGCATGTAATACTGCTCAGGTTATTTGTTAAAAATTTCTTCATATTGCATCAATTCTCCTGTTTCATTGGTCTACAACAAGTTCACTAAATCTCTAAACTTATCCAGAATGAAATGATAAAAAGCAGGGTTAGAGGAGAAAACTTAGATTCAACCATCAAGCAGCAAAGGCAGTGCAAAGTCACATTGAATTGCTGTTCCCTCAAAAATCACTCTTTAAACATCATCCAAAAGTTGACAACAAAGTTAAACACTTTCTGTTAACTTACATGGCTTGCAAGCATATAAAGGAAAAGGTTAAGAGCAGCTCCAGCCCATGCTGTCTCTGTAATTATACCAGCAGACCTAGTGAATTCAAGATACAATGGTCTGATCCTAAGAAGTCGTGGAATATATTGTAATACAACAATACGCATTAATGCATGTGTTGCATTCAAGAGTTCTATTCCTTCAAGCTTGGGCATTATGATCAGGATCATCATCTGTGCAGATAAAAAACATGTGATCAATTGTCAAAAGAATCAAAGCGTAAATTTGTTATGTTAAAAAAATAAACAGCAACAGTAAAAAATTAGATGAATTAAACTAATGATGTTATATATTTTAGCAAAAATAGAAAAGATATCAAAGTTCAGAAAAACATTTGCACACAAATATGTATATCATGTTGGTAGTTTCAAAAGTTGCATCTGTCTATATACCAATTGTTCTAAATTTTGTGAAGATATTTTAATATCAATGTTTCTAATAACTTAATATTTTTCTAATAATTTAAGATATTTTTAATTAAAACCATTTAATAATAAAGTTTCATTTTGCCATGCATTTCACCTTTTGCAAAATGACCACATACTTCCACAAATGTTACTTGCCTCCCATACTTTCAGAATGTTTTCAGTCTGCTTCCATGCCCAACTTGCTCACTAAATGGCACTAGCTACTAATTTACTTGAGATCTGGCATTAGTGGCAAATGGAAAATAAATTATATAGTGCGCAAAAGAACTTTTTTAGAAGTTTAAGGTGCTTTGGGCCAAGGCAAATTATCTCTAATTATGCTTTGATTTCATTCTCTAAAATCACTCAAAACTAGTTAAATTAAGTCGAAGATGGAAACAAGCATTCCTCCTGTTTTTTCATGTCATTTCAGCCCTTATTCTATTTCCTTCTATTCCATCAAACCAACACAACCTCAAGTTGTGATTCAAAGCTATCCCTCATTGATTTACCATAAAGTTTACTTCCACCATATTGCTAACTATTTTCAGATTTCTATTATTTCTATGCATGGAGTATATAAGTGCATTCTTAGTTAGCAATAACAAAGAGCAATAGCAACAAAACAAGTAAAAAAAAGAAAAGAAGGGCCTCAATTGACTTATCTAAAAAACAAGGGGCCCACTTTTTTGTAAAAAAGAAAAAAAAACTATAATGAGCTTAAAATTTGCAGAATAATCCTTTAGGGATATCAGAATTCACAACTTAGCAAGCACAAGGCCAGGAAGTTACTAACACCAGGAGTCACCCTATGGTTTCTTGTACATGAATATTAAGATTGGATTTATGGATTTATGTGGTTCACATATGAGTTCAGCCGCCATCCACAGGAGTACATAAACATTTAATTGCGCAACAGGTCAAGCCTCCATAAGCAAGAAACAAGGCATAGAAAGCAGCATATATGAGGAAAACATATAAAAACAAATGAGACCTTTATCTTAATGAGAACAAGAAATTTCCAAAATTATGCTCTTTCTTAAGTCATATGCTCCTATCCACATGAAACTAAGGATGCTAATTGAAAGCAATCAAGGCTATGCATTTCATCAAGATGGCTGTTGAACAAAGGAGAGAAATAATTAAACAATATCAACAAGATGGATTTATTCTCTCTGTCAATGAAAATAACAGTATGGGGAAAAATAAGATCCAAAGTCATTAAATCTGACATAAATTAAAAGAAGAAACAAGAATCACCAAAAATCATGTTAGTATTCTATACTTTATCCTTATAACATACAATGCAAACTACTAGATGTGACTCACTATCCCACCAGTTTTACACTTTAGCATATAGTATCACCAAGATTTATATGTAAATAAGTCATGTTTAATACAAAAGTTATAGGACACAAATTAATATGATACCTGAGGAAGCGGAAGAACTGAAAGAACGTCGATTATGAAATATGATGATAAGTATCTCTTGGCAATAGCGAACAAATCTTCAACCAAAACACCTCGTCCAAATATTCTAGATGAAGGAGCGATGAAACCAGTTCGAAATTGAAATAAGATACGGAGTAAGTAGAAACTATCTATGAAAGATCGCAGTATACTTGCAGTGATCTTTATCTTCTTATGTAAATAAAGGCAATTATTGCCATCTTTAATAACTGGGATGTAGAAGAAGAAGGGATCTAGAGACACTGCGATCACACAAGTTATGACAAATATTTTATTCCACCTCTGGAGAAATTGTCCTTGAGGGTCTAGAATTTTTGTTTTGGAAGGCTCCTCCACTGATGAATTTGTCATATATTTAAAGAGAGTATTGTTTCTAAACCAACCAAGTTCTTTTTGGACACTTGCTGAACTAGAATTTCTTTCTCTGCTTTGCAAAAGAGCCATCTCTGAACCCCAAGATTTCTCTGAACACAAATCCTGAGGACTGTAACTGAGAAAATCACAACCAAAATTCTAATTAAAAGGTTAATACTGTGTAAAATCTATTTTGCTACCAGTTCCATAAGTGAACTAAAACCAATTGACAATTGAGTTAATTAAAAGTAGGAAAATACATTTGGCTAGATTTTTTTTTACAAAAAGAAAGGATATGCAAAGGTTAATAAATTAGAGACAACTGATAAGTAATCATAAGTTGCTGTTTCAATGTTACAAACTTAAAATGGTTGTTTAAATTGAATAACATGTATCTTTCTCGAGTAACTAAATAAGCTTCTTTGTGAGAATTAAGCCAACTTCCAAATTGATACCACTAATCAATACAAACATAAACCCACTCGTATTGCGCCAAAAAAGGAACTTCTAAGAATTTAAAGCATCCTAAATGTTCATAACTTTGACTCTGATTGATGCCTAGTATAATAATCTATTTTTAAGTAATTGCTTTGTAGCATGCAACAGAAGAACATTAGTCAATTCAAATGAACCAAGATAGATTCTGCCAAAAAACAAAAACAGAACCAAGATAGAAGTTTTACAATAGAAACTTGATCGGGGATTAATGTACCTTAAAGAATAACAAGTTACCGCTACATTGTGATGTCTAGGGATGTAGAACCTAAAGAAGTGGATAGTGACTGACCTCACAAAGTATTGTTAAATTCAAACATTGTTCTAACTTGATGGTGGTGCAAACTGGAAAGCCCACCATTGCACCACCATAGATAACTGAACTATATTGTCACATATACCAGCATCTGCAGTATATAATTTAATTATGCTCACAAAAATTGGCTTCTCTCCTTTAAAAAGCATAGATATATCTGTGACCCACTGTATGTCTTGTATTTAGCCAAGTCAAATAATTTATGAACTTGGTTTACGAACCCTATCACGCGCATGTAGAAAACAACTCTCAGACGAACCCAAGTCATACTTATTGCAGTGTGATACTTGGAAATCCTAACATCTAGAAGCTAATTAGGCCTTATAAGGTTTTCACATCCACAGGTCATAATTTACTTCTTCCGCTAGTGTTAGTACGTACTTCTCTAATTAACATCAGCAATTTCTCCCAGGCAAGCCACTTTAACCCACTTCCTGCAACTCGACCAAGGCAACTAGTATGAAATAGCAATTTCACACCTTGGTTCCACTTCCACTTCAATTTTATAAAGTTGATGAGTAAAGATATCAAGAAATCAGTCGATGAACAGACCCTAAAACGGTTCAAATAGAGAAATTTGACACAGGCCCATAATTTGGGAAGAAAACGAATCAGGAAGAAAAAAACCCTAGCATGGCATACCTCCTGCTTTCCGCCATCGATTAGGAATCACTCGTCCTATGGATCCGAAAGGAGAGGAATTGGAGAAGTGATGGGAAGATCACAGACATCAAATCAATATTATGGTTGCCAATGCCAAAAGAGCAGCGAAGGTTCTTGGATGCTTCGGTGGGGCCTACCATCATCGATGGAGGGAGCAGTTCGCCTTCAAACACTCGAAGAAAAGACGCAAAAAGAAAAGTCGTCTACCTCATATAATAAATAAATAAATAATATCACATAATTTAAATATATTAAGATGAGAATATTAAATTTTAAATTGACTTTATATAATTTAAATATATATATTGATGAATTGAGTTATTTATAAAAATTGTTTATTTTTAAAAGTATAAATAATATTTATATTTTAGAGAATTTAACATTTAGCTAAATATCATTATCATGGGTTAGTTCAAACTAGTAGAATCAACGGGCGACGCTGAGCTTCAAAAACTTGTTTAATGCATCTGACTCTCGTATGAGATTAACTTTAGAAATTCCACTTGCTGCATAGCAATCTAATGATTTATAAAGAAATTAAATCGATAGTGTGGCACATCTTGCACCAATCTAATGAACGCCACGATTCAATGAATTCTAACCAGAGTGAAGTTTTGAATAAGTAGTGAAATACAGAAGAAAAACTCCAAATGTTTCCTACAAAATCAAGTATTCTTGCAGTTAAGCATCCATGAAGAGGCAAGTTTTCAAGAGCTAAATGTCAATAACTTTAGTCCAAATCATGTTATTCTCGATTCACAAATCCATGGACTTGAACTGATAATATACTTTATGGTGAGATGACAAAATTTTCTACTCCAAATCATACTCTTCATCACCATCGTCATCGTCGTCGTCGTCATCATCGTCTTCATCTTCATCAGTCCTTTTGGTAAACAAGCTACCTTTTTGATACACGAGTAACTCATTTTTCCCTTCGTCCTCGTTAATGAACTCCTGCCCATATATTGTATTCCTGTGTTTCACTACGAGCCATCGCAATAGACGATCTTCCTTATTCAAGTAGTGTAGCTCCTGGTTAAATGAGGGCGGTACCATCATGGTCATTTGCATCAGTTGTCCCTACAGAAACCATCATGTTTAAGCACACCGATAAAGGAGAGGTAAACAAAGAAAAAATTTAACAAGATACTGTCATGGTGCTATCATGCTATTTACATAAAGTTTGATCGAGTATATATTTATGGACAAAATGCACCCAACATCTACTAACTTTTTTTAAAATGCCCCTCAAGGTTTAATTAATGTCAAAATGTACTCCAAATTTTTTCATTTTACTATCAAAATGGCCTCTTTATTAATAAATGAGTAATTCATGTGGTAATTTGAAAGGGGAAAAATAGATATTTTGGTCGGAGGATCCATTGCTAATATGAAAAAAGAAATACAGAAACCAATTTAGAGGCTACTTATGCTTTGGATAACCTTTCAAGCTCCCTATATCGACAGAGATTAACTCAACGAAGTTTCTATCTTGAAAATCCACTGTCATACAAACACAAACGCTAAGGACAAAGAAACACATGATCCAAGGGTGCCTCAACAATTATGATCAGCAAAATAGCCAGAGTCTATAATCAACGCCAGTGTGTTTAGATGGTTCACTGAGGGAGTCTAAGCAATCATTTGACACAAAAAAAGTATTAAAAACGGCCTTTGAATATCAAGAAATACTAATAGAGAGTCTTGAAGATATCAACAATTAGAGCAATCAATAATTGCTCCATCATTTAACTTGTAGCTTGTCAGTGAGCTATCAACATTGCTGACACATTGATAACAAATGAACAACCTTAGCACAAAAGAAGCAACCATGATTCTAGCACCATAGATCATAAGCATTGGTCCACAAAGCCAATTGCTCTAATGAATTTGGCTGATGAATATAATGAAAACCAGTAGGAAGTAGAGCTTCCAACCTTGAAACCAGAATTCTAATTCAAGTTGTGCCAGTCTACTCTATCTCTCCAAACTTGAACTAAGAGGTGTACGCTCTGCACTCTCTGGTTCATAAATAACTCAAAATTATCCTTGTGTTTTGTTAGTGCACAACAAGTTGAATATCAAAATAAACCTACCTGTTATTATGTAACTTTCAAGATAAATGACTTGACCAATCTCTATGTGCACCAAGGTAAAGGGTTTGATATTGTTCCAAACATGTCAAAGATTCGTTAAACTACTAGATCATTTTCCATCTGTAGAATTTCTAAAAAATGTTGATGTCTGAGCCTAAAAAGAAAGCATAAAAAGTTCAAAACTTAGCGACAATAGGGAAGCCATCTTTGACTTGTTCAGTTATGATTCTATGATGAAGAGTTGCTCCACCTATGGGACAATCTGGATGTGAATTGATGCCCTCTGTACTCTTGTGGAGGTGCTTCTTCTGAGAAGGATAGTATACATAACTTCAATTCATAAATGGAAACAGAAAACAAAGCATAGTAGATCCTAGGAAACCACTAACAGTACTTGGATGTATTTAAGACCAAGGAAAAACAAGGGTAAAAACATAAAGATCCCATTTATGAACCTTACAATATAGTAGCCTAAAAACAGAAAACAGAGCCAGGAGCGATTACTTTTGCATCCTATGGGGAAATTGGGGGGAGTAGAATAAGGTAAGAGAATAATGAACCTGGAAATGGCGTCCGTCAAGTTTCTTGATGCCATAAGCAAGCTGGATGGTACCAAAAGATTTGATGTCGGTAAGGACGCCATTCCGGAGAAAGACCCGACTCCCAATTCGCCCAACCATCTCAACCAATGCCTCCTTGGGGACATGAGGCTTTGCTAAAAGGAGGCAATCGTACAGAGGCATGATGCTGTTTTTCCACCTCTTTTTCTGTTAAATAGAACTGTACACAAAGAGAAACAGCCAGAAACCATTACATTAGCAAAGTAAATTAATTCTTTAGTCCTATTAGCTCCTCTACTCTCTAATTTAACCACTAAATAATCCTCAGTACATAACAAGTCAAATTCTAATTTTCCTTCACAAAATGTTCCACGAGATGGAAAATCCTTAATTGATGACTGTGATTTCCACTATATTTTCTTAATCTCAATATATCTATAAGAACTATACAAGGAGATGATTCGGCTACAACCATTAGGACAATCTCACTTCTGCTCAATGATTTTGACTAAAAAAACAGCAAATTATATCAAAATTAATAATAAGTGATATTGAGTTGTAAAAATGTATTAGTTGTTACTAGAAACTGATAAATCTACTTGCATCTAAGAGAAGACTAATGTACAGATATTGCTGAAACATCAAACATTGGACATCTGACTAATTACTTCAAGCATTGGATACCATCTTCTTAAACTCTCGATTAAGAAAAGGGAAACCTACCTATGCGCTACGATTAATGGAAATAACGTCAAATATACCACGTGCGGGAGGGGAAAAAAACTCCTACATGCTGCACGATACGTCGCTCACCGGATGTATTCGAGATGAAAAACGACGACGAAAAATACTTCCAAATAAAGATACGCGAGGAAATCGCAAATTACAGCAAGGTAAATAAACTTACGATGCCTAGACAGGGGCCTTCGAAGGATGCTGGTGTCAAGCAGAAGAGGAGGACGAGTTAACTTCTCGACAATGAACGGCCAGGGAGGTGTCGTTCAGGCTGCAGGCGGCAGCGTCGGCTACAGGAGGCGGAAGGTGGAAGGGGCAGGAAGTTCTATAAAAGGGGGAGGTGAGAGGTACCGTCGGAGGCGTTGCGGGAAGACGCAGCGGGGAGCGGCAGCGTCAGGCGGCGGCTCAGGAGCGATGGCCGATGGGTAACGAAAAGATGGTTTTGAATTAGGGCAAAAGTACAAGACGCCCAACTCGCTCAAATTTCAATTTGTGTTTCATTCAATTCCACTTGATCAGTAAATGCCACTTCATTTTTATTTAAGTGAAAAACATACAATAGTTCTTGTGTGAAATTTAGCTATTTTATATTTATAATAATTTTGTTATTTAAATATGAAAAGCAATAATTTTATACCTTCATAGGGGAAAAAAAACACGAAAAAGTATTTATTTGTGAATTTAGAGCAATTTAGCTTTTTGTAATAATTCAAGTTCAAAATTACCAGAAATTCAAACTCTTATAGTAAATATGATCGTAATTTTAATCAAAACTGTTATATAAATTTTAACTTTTAAAAAATATTTTCAAATAAAAATAAAGTGATAAAGATTCTAACATAAAATTTTGAAATCGATTACATAGTTTATAATTTTTTTTAAAAAAAAAATAATATATATATATATTCTATTTTACACTAATGTACGGTCATGTAACCATTTTGAACAAAATTGTTGCTTGAACCTAAATAGTTATATGAATTGTTCTAAATTCACAGACAAATGTTCTTATGAATTTTTGCTTAGCATAAGGTAGTTGGGTTGGATTGTTGATTTGATATTTTAAAGCAAATTGTTGGTGAAGTTGCAATGAACTTTGAAAAAGCAAATTTAAAAGAAAACACCAAGTGGAACATCCTAAAGTGAACCTCATTCAATCCAAAGCATATTCAAATAATTCTCCAACTACCACAATCTCTAATTGACCATTTATGCCCCGGACAAAATATTGTGATTAGTCCCTCCAACAATACATTAGTAAAAAATAAAAATTTAATGGATAGTGGATCTGAGAACACTAGCGGTAAGATTGGGCTTTTGGGCTTTTACGTGTATTTTTCTGATTTATACTAGCGATCGATAAAAAACTTTTGTGAGGTCGGATCCATCACCTCCGGAATTAATATAGTCGAAGACTTAATAATTGGTCATCTACCACTAAACAAACTGAATCCAAACTTAACAAAATTAGCCTCAAAACATTTCAATTCGACCATAATTCCCACTAAAACCTCTGATTAAACCTCTGTATACAACACACAACTTTCAACTAGAAATGATTTTGATCTACACAAACAGTTTTAGCATCCAAAC
>JBBUKS010364623.1:0-19570 GCA_038050645.1 Hedychium gardnerianum
CTAGCCAGCCCGAACAGTGACTAGTGCATAAGGGGGGCAGGAACCTGACTACTAGCCAGGATTTGACCCCTAGACCTTATTGTGGCAATACCTCATGCACTAGTCAATAACTCATCCCGTGGGGACAAGATAAATATTTATGATTTATATTTTGATGGTGAATGAGAAAATTTTGATGGACGATCATGGGTATATCATTATATTATATTATTTTATTTTTGTCTAAGTACCTGTGATTCGCACTGGACGAGACGTTTGCTCTTCTGAAAACTGGTTTATAAAAAAAAAATTATATTTGAAACACTGAAATTTGGAAACAATAAAAATTGTAAAATGATATTTTGCAAAGTTATCAGGGCTCGATGCAATTTTGCCAAACAATAAATGGACGTCTTGCTCCTCTATTGGGCCATTCTGCTTCTCGTTCCTTCCATTCTGCCCCATTGCCCGATCTCGCTCGTCGTCGAACCCTCTCGTTTCTCGATCTCCCAAGCGCTCCGCTAGGGTTTCAAGATACCATCTCCCACTGCTCGGCGGCCGACTCCGATGCGGTTTTTCCTCTCGGAGGAGGAGTTCCGGCTCCTCTCAGATGACGCTGCAGCTGTGGCGGAGCGCGCCGAGTCTGCCCTCCGCGACCTCCATCGCCGAGTCGACACCGTACGGGCGGAGTCCGACGCCGCTTCCATTGCGGCGGAGCAGAACTGCGCTCTCATTGAGCAGCGCTACGAGGCACTTTCGTCTGACTTGGCGCGGGTTCAGGCCGAGAACGCTCAGCTCTCTGCGTCCCTCGAGCAGAGGCTCTCGGAGATCGCCGCGGCGCTAGCCGAGAAGCACCAGCTTCATATTAAGGCCGTAAGCTCCCTTTCACCAGTATTTGTTATAATCACTTTATTTTTCCTTCCATTCTGTAACACTTCCAATGTTTAATTTTAACCATCTGTTTACTTCACTTATACTACTTAGATCGCTAAGGATGGAGATAATGAGAGACTGTCATTAGAAGCTCAGGAACTCGGCAAGTCTAAACGGCATTTGCTGGATTTGCTGGAGCAGAAGGATGCAGAAATCAGAGAGAAAAATGCTACAGTGCAGAGTTACTTGGACAAGATTGTAAGCCCTTTATTGTTCATTACTCTTGATATGTGATGGCGAGAATGTTGCATTTGGATATAAAATACTAAAGCTTACGTTGTTTCCAAGCCATTGTCAGTGGATGGAGGCTTCATTTTTACTAAAGATTTTACAAATTTTCTTTATGACTTGTTGCTTTACGAACACATGCAGCATGTCTCGTCAGTGTGTTTACCTGACATTATTCTACATAATTAACATTTTAGAATATTAAAACGGTGTCAAATGCAGTCCTTGTCAGCAATATAGATCTGTTACTGTCTCACTGTGTTATTGTTAATAAGTGCTGCATCTAGCCGTTGATTGAATTGTTAGACAATACAACAACAATAAACAAACCATGAGTCCCAACTTCTCTAGTCTAATCTGACCATTGAATTTTATGCAAGGCTCTCCTTGTAAGTCTATATTGCCTCATATTTAGATCTTTTAACTCTAAATATCCATCTGACCGCTGCCATGTACTCCTGTTTGCTCTGCTAACTTTTTCATCATGATCATGCCAATCATGTTCCAGCTAGACAATAGATGATTTAGTATGTTCACATGTCGGAGAAGATTATATATATTTTTGGAAATGTCGTCATTTTTTTCTTTTTTTTTGATAGATTAATATGACGGATAGTGCTACTGAGAAGGAGGCTAGACTATTAGACCTAGAAGCAGAATGTTCACGTTGCAAGGCTATATGCATTCGTGTTAACCAGGTCAGTCTTCTATGTTACATTTTTTGTATTGTTGAACAAACTTTTGGGTATTTTTTTGTTTTTTTGTACTTCTCAATTGCATGAATGAGATTGAGATGATACTTTACTGCATGTAGATACTACGCTTCTTTGTTATTTCATGCCTGATAAGTATATATATATATATTTTTCATATATGGTATTTTGTTCCCTATGAATCAACCTTGATGTCACAGTTTTTGGTAGGACATACTTCAACTTTTGATTTATGACATGCATAGACAAAGACTTGTTTGCATCTTATGTTTATCTTGGCTAATAGTATAGTTAAGTAACTAGCTACTCATTGTGTTTGGTTGGACCTATTGGGTTAGTGACTTATTATAGGTTGTTATTGTTATTTTCTAGCTCTAGATCAGATCGTGTCATTTCACAACCTTTGATCTAGTAGCTTTACTTATTTCAGATACCATCTCTCTCTCTCTCTCTCTCACACACACACACACAATTATCTGTGCAACAATATGGTCACATCATTTATCCCTTGTCTAGATAGTTCAATTTATCTTGAAACTATACTTGGTGGAAGTTTTTTGCATTGAATGTGAGCTGCTGCTACTTGGGAATAACTGTAAATTGTGAATTGAGATTAATTTTTGGGTTCCTTCACTTTGCTTCTCATTGATGCAATTATTGTTCATTTTCACATTTATTTTCTAAACATGAGAACTTCATGATTAACCGTAGTTTTCCTTTTGTTGAGATACATTTATTTATTTATTTATTTTTATGTTGCTTCTATAGCTGTTGACACTTGACAGCATTATAGGAACTCCTTAATGATTGTGGCTTGTGAAATGTTTTCTCTTAGTTTTGTTGATGCTGATAAATGGTTTCCTGATTGTTTCATCATTGTTGTACATACCTATTTTATTTTCTTATGCAATTTTGTGTAGGAGAAAGAACTTATTGAAAAGCACAATGCATGGCTTAATGAGGAATTGAGTGCAAAAGTTAACAGTCTTATTGAAGAGCGAAAAACACATCTGGAAGTTGTGGCAGATATGTCTGCCAAACTTTCCGAGGTAAATGTTCTTATCTCCGAATATTGTGGCTTGGCCTCTGAGTTCAAAAAATTGAGTAATCTTTTCTCCATTATCTTCAGTATGAGAGACAGATTAATAAATGTTCTAGTTCATTGAAACACAGTACTGAAAGGGTAGGTGAATTAGAGCTCAGAAATGCCTCTATTGAGAAGGTGATGTGATTTTATTGCTAAATTTTGTTATTTTTTGATTACATCTTATGCCTTGGCTGATCATTGTTTAAAGAAATGGTCAAATGCAGGAACTTTTCTCATCTAAGGATGCTGCGTCTGCCAAGGAAGAACAACTTATTTCTGAACTGGCAACTGTTAGTATCTTGTTATATCATTTTGCTATGGTGTTCTGGATTCTATTTGTACATTTAGTGCCCAAAGAAAATAATGCACACAAAATTGATGTATGCCCTAGGAAATATCATGGGAGTGGTTTTTCCCTGTAAACAAGATAAATGGTTTGCCAAATCCATTAATACCCGACTTAGTTATGTACTTATTCTTGATCAGACTGTTGAAATAATACTGGGCTGCAAAACCAACTGAAACCAGTCAATATTTGGGAATTCTAGATTTATACCTAATTTGTTTAGATAATGTTAAGAGTTTTTAAAAATTAAAGTTAGATAAAAATTTACATATGCTTGGTGTCTTTGCTATAGTTATTAAACACAAGTTCTACAGTTTAAAAGTTCTTGATGCATTGTGAAAATCAGTTTTTTGACAAATTTATTTGACAAATTGGATATACAAAGTTCCTATAAATATAATGGTATCAAGATAATGAGATTCATTGCAAGTTATGGAAATGTTGATTGAAAATATTTTTTCCTTTTTTTCGTTAGAAGATTAACCACATATACAACAACAACCAAGCCTTATACCACTATGTGGGGTAACCACATATGTAATGGAGAAATAATTAATAAAGAAGGTTTGTGCCTTTTTTGTCAACTAAAAAATTGATTTTAGAATTTATGAAAATGTGTATTCTTTGCAGAAAATGTGTTTTTTTGTCAACCATTATATCCCTTTTATTTGTTTTACAAATCCTGAAATATTTCACTTTTCATTCAAAAAAAGGTTAGAAAACTTGCTGAGCTACACAAAGAACGATCTGAGGAATGGTCCAAAAAATCTGGAGAGCTTGAGGGTGTTATTAAAGCATTGGAGGTTAACATATTCTTACCATATTGGGCTTTTCCCATTCTGTTGCTTTGTAGTTTCATCTCAGTTTGTTGTGAAGCTTGACATGTGTATTCTATGCAGTCACACCTGTGTCAACTTGAAAATGAATACAAAGATAAACTTGAAAAGGAATCTTCACTAAGGAAAAATATTGAGAAGGTTTGGTTTCCATACTGATGCTGATTTTGTTATAATTTATATATCTTGATTTATATTGTCTAATGTATGAGTTATGCCTTTGGCTTGTTGCCTCTTTTGATGTATTTGGTGCCAGTCTTTTTAAGATTGTGCATGCCAGAAGTAAATATTTGGCCATCACCATTGTCCATTATGGTTTACCTGTGGATGATGTAACAGTTTCTCCCACTTTGTACTTTTACATTCATTTTACTGACTGCACGGTGCATTGTTTTGTGATTTGCACGGTACAATTGGTGTTTTAGATTTTTTTATTTTCAAGTGCTAACTTACTTCCTTTGTGGTTCTGCTTTGCAATATGGTAGTGACTTTTTGTTGTAATGCAGGATGCTGCTGACATGAAAGAAAAATTAGAGAAATATGAAGCTGAACTTGATAGGACGAGAAAATCTAATGAATTAAGTCTCGTTCCATCCAGTTTTCATTCAGATTCAAGCTTAGAACTTCTGTATGTTCTTTGCCCATTTGTTTTTTTTTTTTGCTTTTAATTACTTTTCTATTACTTTTATCTTTGTCATGTTCTATTACATTCAACTTAATGTTTTTTCTTGTTTTTCTTTCTAACCTAGCCATCTTTTAAATATTTGGTCCATGGTTCTGTAGTTAGGAAAAATTAGATTTGGGCCTCTGTTGACCAGTGTGGCATAAGATGTATGCATAGTTGTACTCATATAAACTGTCTAAATGTTTGATGCGTAGACGCGTAATCCTTTTGACCACTACGTATGTCTAACATTTGGTCTTAAGGATTCAAAGAACAATTGTTTTGTTTGTGCTAGAAGAACAAAAATGATTCAAACTTATAAAACTAGTTTTTTTAGAGTTCATGGAGTGTCAGGATGATATGAATAAACATACCTTTTCCATGGACCACTTAAATTGGGCACTATGCCTGCTGGTCCATACGGTGACCTGAAATGTTGGCCCTATTTGTTGGTAATGTTAATTAACTGTGTTTGGACCACTAGTAAGGTTCTTCCGATTTTTATTTGAAAGTTCATTGAGATTATTATTATAGTTCTGAAGAGGGTAAGATGAAGAAACATAATGAGAAAAAGTTTGTATACAAGTTTGAAGAATATATTTAAATGTTGTGGTTGCACTATGAATTGATTAATGATTATTGGTTTAAGAAGCTGAGAAAAATTATTGGCGAGTTTTAAGCGTATTTTAATGGAACCTTTGAAACCAAATTTGAATGCTCTATTTCATTAGAGAAGTTGCTTTGTTGGAAATTAAATGTAAGAAAAGCTCCATGCAGCCTATAAAAATATGGTGTGATTATTTCTTATTGCCTTTTCCCCTTAAATGCCATTTAAAGTATGTGATTATTCTGCTAGTAATGAGCAGGGTGGTTTATGTTCTTGTAATGACCTATCAGTTTCAATTTCATTTATCTTGCAGACCAGTTGCACAAACAACCACTAGTGAGAACAACCATATTCTTGTCCCTAAGATACCTTTTGGTATTTCTGGGACAGCATTAGCGGCTTCTCTTCTACGAGATGGCTGGAGTGTAAGGCTATGACACTATGTCATTTCTTTTCTGTTACTTTTTCCTTTTTAATTTACTTTTTTGTTGATTTTTTTTTTTTTGGTTTGTAGCTTGCTAAGATGTATGAGAAATACCAAGAAGCTGCTGATGCTCTGCAGCATGAGAAATGGGGCCGGAAAAATGCAGAAGCTGCTTTGGAACGGGTACCTACTATTATATGTTAGATGACTTGCAATTTTGAAACATTGACAAATTTGCTTTGTTTACAATTTGAGTTAATCCTTCCTTTTGTGAATAAATTTCAATTCTATGAGAGTGGAATATGTAAAGGGTAGATGGTTACTGTAATCCATTTAATCTGTGGGGATGCCCTTCTGATCTTAAGATTATAATGGTGGTGACACTGACAGTTCTTCCCACTGTAGTTCGAGTCAAAATGTTCCTAGATCCCACCAGGCAGGCTCGGCATCTAGTCAATCATGCTCTAGTTCAGAAGCTATTATATTCAGCAACCATACCACATTTGAGGCGGTTCCATAGCCGAGAAATTCAGCCAAATAAGTGAATGGCAATGACTTTGAATCTTTCTTCAACATTTTATAGTTTGAATGCCACTAGTGATATAGAGTTGCATAAAGCTCAATGAAGGGAAAAAATTCCAATTGCCAGCCCCAAATAGTTTTGACAAATTCGTCTTGATGATGATTGATGGTTATGGAAATTATTCTATTTCGATACTTCTCTATGGTTGTTACATTCTTTCCTTGTTGTGACTGTTCAAAAACACCTCCAACCTGCCCTGAAAAAAGCTGTAGAAATTGAAAAAGGAAAATATTCTAATTTTAGGTTGCTAGGATATTGATATTAAACTCCTTTTGAGTGAATAATTCATTAACTAGTGAAATACATGAGAATCAAAGAAAATTAAGAATGAAATAGATTTTTCCTATATCTATGTTCTGCACTGTTGCTATTTGCTTCGATTTGTTTGTTGGAGTCCCACTTCAGTAACTTTGCTTCGATGAGGTTGTCTGACACTGCTAAGATTTGTCTATCATCCAAAGTACTCCATTATAATATTGCTGTCAGGAGTGATGTGGAAAAGTACTCCATTATAATATTGCTGTAAGGAGTGATGTGGAAAAGTACTCTATTATAATATTGCTGTCAGGAGTGATGTGGAAAAGTACTCTAGTATAATATTGCTGTCAGGAGTGATGTGGATGTCCCAACTCTCAAACAACGTACCAACACTTGACATATCATGTTATGCTTGGTTTCTGGTCGGACATTATGTTTTTTTTGTCAAATCTGTTAAAGTGCACGTTGGACATTTTAGTTAGAACATAACGTTATAATTTCTGAATACAATGGAAAAGGTTGGAAAAGCAGAACCTACAATTTGGATAAGTGGTTCTAGAAGTTTCTCGGAGAATATACAAAAACGATAACTGAGCTCACGAACCAACTCAAGAATACCTAGATTGTTCTTTCCTTTCTTGAATGTAGCTTTCTCTAGGGCCTAACTTTTTATCCCTTCACTTCTATTAAAAACAATGATTTTCTCTGGTCTGTAACGGTTCCCTAACTTCTGACTTTTGGGAGCATTAGCACTTAATATTTTGATCAGTCTAGCATGCTACTGGTGTGGCCTGTATCATTTGTTCATGAATTTGGAATATCCCTTGTCTAGATTGTATAACTGTAGCCATATTCTCAGGTGAATTTTCTTCTATTTTTGTTTGAATTCTTGGATATTTTTTAATACATTTTGACTATTCTTTTTAAAATTTTTAGGTAATTCTTTCAACTATAATATTGTTAATCATTTAATTGTTTATGACATTCCATGTTTTTTGAAGATGGTTGCATTCCTATTTTTCCTTATCCTTTTGTATTAGGACCATAGACTCATATTCTGTTTTTTTCCTGATCTTGCAGGTTCTACATGAAATTGAAGCAAAGGCTGAAATGATTTTAGATGAACGGGGTAGTTGTCTATGTTGCCAAGTTTAGATATTTTTTTTTTTGAAATTTCTATTTGGTATATTTTCTTTTCTACTTTTGCAATCAGCTTTGACACATCTGATCCATTTTGTTTATTGTGTTTTTTTTTTGTTGCATTTGTATGTGGTGGAACTTTCTTTATTGAAACTGATTGTTTGAAACTTAGCGTGTACATGTGTTTTTTTCTTCTTCTCTGTTTATATGGTGTGTCTCTATGAATTTGCCACCCAGGATTAGTTTACATATAGGAGTTACATCATTTTGTTTGTTTTCCAATGGATATGCAATGAACTTGAACAATTTCATCAGGACCTTATCCCATTTCGGTCCTAGTAGTATATTATATTGTTTCTTCCATTATAAACGCGAGAAAGAGTGTTGAAAGTGTGTTAAGTGTTGTTCTTGAGTTAAAAGAAGTAAATGAAAGAAGAATATTTCTGGTTTTCTTCCCTCACAACCATGCTTTGATTTGGAAAGTTTCTGTTGGCGAAGTTTTTCACTTGATAATCTTTTATTTTATAGAATATTAGTTGACTGTTTTTTTGATTAATCACAGGACCCACATTAGGTTGCGTTCATCTGAACTCTTCTACCAAATTTTACACATTTCCAAGTATATAAGTGCATTTACCTTCTATTTAGGTACGTAGTATTACATGACCATAGAAGCACTGCACACACTGGAGTAGGGTGGTTCTTGTACAACAAGCCATACTTCAGCATCACAGTTCAGTATATTCTTGTTGTTTTCTGAAGCACATGAACATTGCTTGATATACGTAAGCTTTAAAATGCATGGTATATTAGTGCCAGTTTGAGTTATATGCTTCATTGCCATGCCGCCTCTGTATCTTAAATTTATGGTTGTTGCACATATCACTTAAGAGAGAAAATATATGGCTTGTGGCAGCTGAACACGGGAGGATGATTGAAGCCTACAATTTGATGAATCAAAAGCTGCAGCAGTCATTGATAGACTATGATAACTTTGATAATACAATAAGGAATTTGAAGGTGTGCTGTCCTTTTATTATGAAACTGTATATGATACACCGTGTTTGTTTTAATTTTCTATTCTTTTCTTTAGGCTGAGTTGAGAAAGCATGAGCGTGATAATTTAATTGCACAGAAGCAAATAACTGATTTTGAGAAGCAGGTTTCATCATCTCTCATCTTTCATGACTTAATTTTAAGATTTCTTCATGGTTCTTGATCTTAATGTTCTCTGTTTATGAAGATGTTAGCAAATATAATTATTTTCTTATGGAGAAATTTTATAGTTACTTATTTTTTGGCATTCAATGATTGTTATAGGTAACAATACTCTTGAAAGAATGCCAAGATATACAAGTTCGCTGTGGTGTTGCTTCATTTTATGCTGACAATACTCTTATAAGCTCAGTCAACATTGACAATCCTGATGTTGGAAGGTCAACTTCTGAATACCCAGTATGTCAGCTTTCCAACAACCTTAAGTCTTGTGATTTTTTTCTTTATCTTTTGCAAAGATATAACATCTTTTTGGATAATGAGGTCTTTCGATTTAACATATTTGTATCGACAAATTGAAACAGGTTTCTTTTAAGGACATACATGAACTAGTAGAGCAAAATGTCCAACTTCGTGGTCATGTGCTCAGCCTTTCCACTGAGATAGAAAATAAGGAAGTAGATCTAAAGGTAAACTTAAATTTACAGTTCAGCAGATGCTTTCTGGTTCTTTTATTTGTATTGAGGAGCTCGTTTATTTCCTCAACTTGTTCAGTTACAGTATTTTATTTACTTAATTCATCTTTTCTTTTTAAGGATACATTTGAATTCCAGCTCCAAAAGATCACTGCTGAGGCAACAAGTAAGGTTGAAGCAGTGCTTAAAAGGTCTGAAGAACAGAATCAGATGATTGAATCTCTTCATAGTTCTGTAAGTCTTTCCCATGGTACTTTGTTCGTACTTACACAAGGAAAAGAATATATAGCAAATTGCTCAACATTCAACATTAAGACATCTTTGGTAAAGTCCTTACTGTTGCTCGTGTAGGTTGCTATGTATAGAAGATTGTATGAAGAAGAGCGGAAGATGCGCACATCTACTAATGCAAGCACTGGAAAACTTGAAGGTTGTTCTTTATTTATATTGAATTTACTAGAACTGTCTTTAATAGTGAACTCTTGATTTCCATTACTCTCTTGTCTCCTTGATGGCTTAGGTTATTTACATGGAAACAAATTCTTTGCCTATTAGTGGGGTAGACGTGTGAACTCTGATCGTCCTTGGTCATTAAATCTGCGGCTTAGTTTATGTTAGAATGATCCTTGGAAGTGTTTTATTAAATCATGATTTGAGTTTTTTGACAATCGGCAACTTAATTTTTCCAATTTGCTCATCTTGATTATCTTTTTTTTTTGCCAAAATAATAGTTATCTGAGTGCTAAAGTTTACTTCAGGAGTTCATCAGAGCCCTTAGCTACTCTGTTAGGATCATCCTTGGAAGTGTTTCATCAAATCATGTTTTTGAATCTTTTGGTAACTTATTACCTTACATTCTTTAGATTTGCTCATCTTGATTACCTTTTTTTGGCCAAAAATAATACTGTACGAGTGCTAAAATTCACTTTAAGAGATCATCAGAGCTCTTATCTGCTCTGTTCATACTTCAAGCTTTTTGGTGGCACTATTGTCTGTCTTGTATATGTTTTACCATGGACCAGTAAGTGAGTTCATATTTGCATGACATACACCTTATATGAATAGTTGAAGAAGCACACTGTCTTTTTCTTTGGTATAAATTCACAATGAAACTTGGCTATGCAGTATAATCTATTATATTGGCCAATCCATGGATTATGGATTGACCCGAGCCATGTTTTTGGGCTCATAATCTATTGGCCAACTTTATTAAGAGATTTTTTAATATGATGTCACGGCCTAAGGTTAGTACCTTGTGTAACAAAGGCAGCCACTTGTATGGTGGGAACCAACCTATGATTATTGTGGTTGTTTCATCTATTAATACTTCGTTATTTTGTCATGTGAATCTTGTGGGCTCCTAGATATTGTTTTGCCTGGAAATAAAATATCATAAGCCTGCCTTCATGAAAGTTACCGTATCAAACATTCTGACAATCTTGTATACATATTTTGCAGAAGATGGAAAGAAGGATCTTATGCTTCTATTTGAGGGTTCTCAGGTAATATTTTATGGATCTATTCTCTGACTAATCATCCTCTTCATTTATGTTGCTTGCCATTGATCCATTCATTTTCGTTCTTCCTATCTGAGCAGGATGTTTCGAAAAAGGCATATGAGCAACTTGCAGAACGTGCTAAGAATCTCGAGGAGGACTTGGCAAAGTTCAGGTATTGTTGATTAACTCGGATGCACTATCTCTAGCTGAAGTAGAATACGTTTTAGTCTCTGATACCCTAAAACTTCTAAATGTATGATTTTCCATTCTGTAAAATACCATAAATATCCTAGTACATAAAACACACTGCTTGAGCTGTTGTAATACCATATTCATAAGATATTTTTGTGAAGATGTTTCACTTACGTATACCCTTGTATTAAGTCAAACTCAACAAGTATCGCTTCATAATTTTCCTCTTCATTTGATATATGCTTGCAAACTTCAGGCTTTCCAACATTGTAAGGGTTTGAGATACATGTCCACACCATCTGTTATTTGGGTTTCTCTAACTGGTCATTTCCACCTTGGAAAATAATGTTTCTATTGCAGTACTGTCAAAACAATGAACATTTTATTCTCATAAATAAAGACTGTAAACACACTGTTTGGTGTTGACTAATTGCTATTGTTTCTTGCTTATGTCTGTGGTTTTTCTAAATCTTGTTATGCTTGTTTTCCTTCTTCCATAAAGGAGTGAAGTTGCACTATTGCGATCAGAACGCGATAAAATGGCCCTGGAAGCTATCTTTGCTAAAGATCAGGTCGATGATTTGAAAAAAGAAATTGAACGCCAGGTATCTTTTTCCTAAAACCAGTGTCATAAAATATTTGTTTCATGAAACACTCATTGTATTCCTTCTCACACATTCACATTGACCTCCTATGGCCTACTTCAATTTAGTGTTGTCTCTAATGCTAATAAATGCTAAAGCGTTGATTATTTAACTTCTCTACATATGTTCAACTCATTGTGGTTTTCACTGTTCTCAGCCATTGCAACATTTGCAAAGAATGGGAAATTGTCACTCTACCATGTCAATCTGGTGTCATTTTCTGACAATGTAATTACAGTGAAACTGGTAAATTTTTAGAATCCGCCTGATCATGTCAGGTCTTTCAAACTCAAGGCGCTAACTTCCATTGTGTACCCAAGTGCAAGACACTAATGTATTGACTTGGCATGCAGTAAAAATTAACCCATTAACATGTTAGGCCCAACAAATGGTCCAAAATCCTTAAGTCTAAATTAATAAATTAATAATAGTTCACTCATCTAATCTTATAAAGGCACTTCATTAGCCTAAGAGTTGCATGCCTGCTTGTGAGACTAAATTTGGGTGTCAAAATCTCTCCCAATTAAGGTTTAACATGCTTGCCAAAACTCAAAGCTCCATTTCTTGGTGAGATTGCACCATGCTGTTTATGTATTTACAACGAGAAGGTGAACACAGTAGCCATTTGAAGAAATGCAATTTCTTGTTGACACCATCATCATAATTGAGCCATGTTTGTCCCAACTATTTTGGGTAAGCTAAAGGTTTAGACAATCTTGACACTGGTTATCTAGGTCTAACTCAATCCTCCATCTTTTTCTTCTTGACTTGGAACTTAGATTGAAGGTTTTACATATAACTTCTTGAAAATGTTTTGCTATATTACATATGAATTATATGGATGAAATTACTTGTCTAAAGGAAAATATCTTCCAGTATTTAGATTAATATGAAGTTAGGATATACTATAGATTTATGAACTAGTTTGGTGATATACTCGATTGTACTAAATAGGAATTACCACCCTTTTTGTGTGTTGTTTTTGCTGACATTTCTCTTTTTCCTTGGTATCATTTTGGTTTTGGAAGTTGTTTCTATACTTTGCTCCATCCATATATTTCCAATCGTTTTGACTGCCAAATCTATGCAGAGGAATGAGGCTAATGTTGGCTCAACTAGAAATTTGGAATTAACTCAGCTAGTGGTTGATTTCCAAAAGAGGCTTCGAGAATCTTCTAATTCTGTACAAGAAGCCGAGGAGAATGCAAGAAAACTATCCATGGAGGTTGGATTGGTTGCTTATGATTTATTTGTTTAGGTCTGATTGCATTAATTCAGTGTACCTGTCATTCAGGTGTCCATTCTGAAGCATGAAAAAGAGATAATTAGTAACTCGGAGAAGAGAGCATTAGATGAAATTCACAATTTATCAGAGAGAGTGCATCGTCTTCAGGTGACTTCTATTCTCTAATCACAATTGCTAGCCTTTCATCAGAATACGCATGTTCACTGGACCTGTAGCACCTCCTCAAGTAAAAGCTTCTGATTCCCAAATTGCATGAGCAATGGGTCTTACATGTTAAAGGGTCTTGTATCCATGACTCAAAATTTCTCCGGACGTCCACAGAAAGATTATTGCTAACTGTTTAAAGTGATGAGCAAAAAGGTTCCTCAGTAATATCATCATGAGTCAAAGTCATGTGCGGTAGCAATATAAACCAAATACGACTAGTAGTGGGGTCCTGAGCTAAGCCTTGGACATCTTAATGCCATAATGCCTTTCAAATCCTTTTAGCCATTATCCTACTGCAATAATTATTGCTAAGAATAATGCCCATGTGGCAATTACACCCACAAGGGTTACTCCTATAGCACATCCTTATATAATGCTCAAAGCTCTTGGCTGAGTAGTAGGAGCAACATTAAATCTATTATGAGACCAAATGATGGATTCAATGAGTTCTCGCTAATAACCACGACCTCTGAATAGAAACATTAAACTGAAAGTCCATACAAAATGAGCACCCAAGAAAAAAAGACCATATGCAGGCAATGAAAAACCATAAAAACTAAATTACCTGATATGCTTCGGCCCATAAAAAATCTCAAAGCCATCCATTAATAGTAATGGATCATTGCACAAAGTTTCCTCTTGTAATATGAGTTACTATTTCTTGATCACTTATAGTACCCCAAACATCAGATTGCGTTTTCCAACTGAAATGAAAAATAACTATCGAAATGGAATTGTATATCTAGAATATACCTAAGAAGACATGATCTCAGGCTGTTATTTGACATGTCTCCCCTTACAGGTCCATCACAAGGGAAATGATAACCAAGATTTTCTTTGTCAGGGATCAAACGGAAACTGAGAGCAACACCCTTCAATAGTGCCAATAAAGTTAAGAGGAATCCTTCCAGTAGTATCAGCCATTTCTCCTACTTTCCTCCACATTTTTTTCAAATGGTCATGCTATAGACAAAATCAGCCATGGATAATTATGAGGATAGTATCTTTCTGAATGGGATAAGAGAATTCCTACTATTCTCTCTCTCAATTGAAGAAATATTTGGAAAATAAAACAGCAAGTACAAAAATGAGTAATAATCCCTTGTATAGGACTGGTATGATTGTTGTTTTGCCTGGCTTTCTCAGCTGGGCATTTCCTTTTGTGCTTGCCTTTTTTTTCATGGGAGATTTTACTCAAACTATTGTGACGCAAGTTTGATATGCGGCAGTTTATTCTGTGAACTCTGACATTTATTTTTTATGCAGGCTAGCCTTGACACAATTCAAAGTTCAGAAGAGGTTCGGGAGGTATAAGCCCCTTGAGCTGTCTCTTTGACCTTGTTTTTTAGGACTTCACTTTGTTACAAATGGTAACCATTTCCTTATAATTCAGAATTCAAGAGCCATTGGAATGAAAAAGCTGGAGGAATACTCAAAACGGGTAGAGGTATGGTGAATTGCATTCTCTTAGCTTATCGCTTAATTTGGTAACTCTGCTAACATTACTAGTCATATAGTATGTTTCTTTGTCTATTATTTTCCCTTTTGTTTCTCTCTCTCTCTATATATATATTTAAGTTGTTACATGGAAGGTGGGTTGTGCTTTCTATATATGCTAACTTAATTTTGATATGCTCCGAAAACCATCACGAGTGTATATTTCTAAGTTTTGTTATACTGTACCTCAGTTTAAAAATTGTTTGGATTCAAGATGTCAGAACATGTCAATCTCATTTATGATAGCATATGTAATCTTATTTTTTGAATGCAACGTCTCATTTGCAGTTGTTCAAAGCTCATTGGTGGTAATTATGTTAGAATGAAAAGAGTTACGTAATACTTATGTATTGTTGGATCTATTTACCACTTAATTGTCTCTTTTGATGGTCTTTTCCTTTTTTTTGACATTTCACTACCCTATAGTTTGAACAGAAGTCTTTTCTTTACAAATTACAATACCATGTTCCAGGTTTATACCAACCTATGTTTTTCTTGTAGTAGTTTCCTTAGTGGATAAGGATATGTTTGCATGCCTACTTTCCCTTGTTTTCTTTCCCCCCCACTATACTATATATATATATATATATATATATAACTTTTTGCCATTATTTATATCTTGTTTTCTGCCTGTTGGCATAGGTGAAATATATCCTTCTTCCAGTGAACTGAAGCTAGGTAGACATAAAGAAAATAGACTATTCCACATATCACTAGACACCAGCTATGTATCATCTGACTAGGGTGATATATGCTTTCATCCATGTGGGTAAGAGTGGAGTAGATCAATGGCAAATACATGCTATGAATCTTGTATGAGGATGCATGACAAGCCTAATACTAGACAAATGTTGAGTCTTTGCATGAGATTTTCAACGATAGTGGAGGCAGTTAGTGATGAGAAGTTATAATCTCTAATTGAGTAGATTGTATAATAGCCCAATTCAGTTTGCATGTATGCTTAATTTGGATTCAACAAAAATCAAACCCAAATCATGCCATACATCACACAGTAATAAATCAGCGTTACATTTAGGCATTAATTAAAATCAATTAGGTCCATATTTAGTCCAAATCCGTTCAATTAGACATTTAGACTTAATATTTGGTCAGGATGATCCAAACCATGTTTAGTGTTGACTTTTTTCCTCAGCAAGACAGTACTGTTCTGGGTTGGTATCAAAACCAGTACTCTAATTAAAAATTTAATCCTTTCTATTTTGCTAGTGGAAGTTGGATGCACTGTGTTGCATGACCATGGTAGTTTGAGATTTTGATCTTCTGATTCAGCTAGATGACTAGTTGACTATTAATTGCCAACTAAAGATACCTTTGGTATGTGCTTTATCTCTGCCAACCAACTTAATTATATGTCTGCAGCGTGCACATTTTCTTGCTTAGACATTTTCCTTGGCATTGAATTTTGGATTTAATGTTTTTTTGTTGTGCCTTGTATAGTAGTTATTCTTATCTTTTTGACATCAAATTCCATCTGGTCAGAGAGAGTGGGCAGAAGCTAAGAGCGAACTTCAAGAAGAACGGGATCGTCTTCGTGTATTAACAAATGACAAGGAAAATATACTGGAGACTTCAATAAAACAATTTCAAGAGATGAAGAAAGAATTAACTGATGCTTGGGGGGCTGTTGCTTCTGCTGAATCTAGAGCTGCAGTAGCGGAGGTTTTTTTAAAAAATAGTTTAGATATTTTCCCTTTTTTTTTTGTTCCACTGCCTAAATGAATTTTCATGCCATCATAGGCTCGATGCTCCGAGTTTGAATCAAGGATGAAGACTGCTGAAGAAAAGGTACATGTCTTCGTGTCCTATTTATGCAGTAAGTTAAATTTGCTTGGTCTGGTACACAGGCAGGAGCTTCAGTTATATTATTTTATCATTTGCATTTCAATTTTAGAGATGATGATCTGGTACACATTTGGTATGCAAAAGCTAAAGGTCTGACATTATCATTTGTGGGTGACTGTACTATTGTTTTTTTAATCAAATGGATGGATTAGTAAACCATAAATTCAAAACCTACTACTTAATGTGGGACTCTGCCAAGTGTCAACATCTAACTGATAAATGTTTGGATGATTATTGCTGTAAAAATACTCTAAACATGGGGAAAATTAAATGGGGGCAAAATTTAGTATATCTTGATTTGGAGTAAAGCTAAAGGCTGTAGCAAAACCTCCTTTAGTAAGTGTTTCAGATTAACATGTTCAACCAGGCCATAGCATAACCCTGTTTTTATGTCCACACTATAGATTGCCTGCTTGAACAAACTTGTAACTTGGTTCACTGGTCTACAAATAGCAGTGCCGTTCTTTAGTCATAATTGCACTGAACTGAAATACCTGATCAAATTAACCAATTTTTTGAGGATTTTTCATAATTGACAATGATGCAGCGCTAGTATGAGGAAAGATATGAACCGAAGCACTATACTTTCATAATGATAAATTTATAAAAAAAATATCATTGATCAAAAATAAATTACAAAGGTGAGTTGAAGTCTTTTTAAAGGCTCAAATCCATCTAATGCTGGAAAAAAAAACAATGGGGTAAAAAATATCCACTTGCTTAAAAGGACTTGAAGAACTTAGGAAATAGATTGACTATAATTTGAAAATATAAAATCCTACCAAACCTGAAAAATAATTTAAATTCCTAAATTCTTTCCAAATTAAAGACATTCCTACCCAATTAAAGAAATTGACTCCAGAGGAGTTGTGATCATTTTTGATTAGGTTTTCCATTCCAATGTGTAAACAACAAATAATAGCATCTTCTAAGCCAGGGGAAAAAGTATTTTTAGTTTATTTTTTCTTTTGGGCTTTGACTTTGTTTTCTTCCTTTTGGTCGCCCTTTCAAATGAACAAGGAAACATCTTAGCTTGTCGTAAGGCGTAAGGCGATGACAATGCTTATGTTCACAATAGCAAGGAGTAAAAGTGGTAATGTTGTGATGAATCTGCAAAAAGCAAAACCAACGTATGTGATAGTTAATAACAAAGAAAAATTATGAAATTTTATTAGCAAATTAGTGTATTCTCCCATTTGAAAATTAAACTAGTGCTTAAACAAGTTGATAAACAAACATTAAAATCAAATTTCTTCACCATGTAATTAAACTAGTAGAAATTAAATAATTTAAATTCATGAACAGAAGTTGATAATTTACCAATATCATTTGGTACTTTATATTAATCAATATTTGTGTCATGTATAATTTAAATTTATCTTATTACGTCTTGCTAAACCTATTACTTTTAAAATCAAATTCTATATATTATGTTTTTACATAGCCGACCCCACATAGTGGGATAAGACTCGGTTGTTGTTGTTGTTGTATGTTTTTACTCTACTAAGTCTAAAACCTTACTTTTAGTGTGCTTATAATTTGGGACATGATAATATTTTTAGTTGGTTTTCTAATGAAGAGTGATATTCAAAAATATATTATAAAAATTAATTAAATGCAAATAATTCAAACTTACAACTAAATAAACAAAGGATATTCAAAGAGGCGTGTTTATATTGAGATGATACAAGTTTAGTCTGATCATAAACTGCTAAGGGTCAATCAAGATTTGTAATTTAGTTGTTGCAATTAAATTCTCTTATCTTGTTGCAATAGGTTGGATTCTAAATTCTTAGATTGGAACTCATGTAAAGCTCGCAACTTTTGACTCATGGTTCTTATCACTTTTTCTCTCTCTTCTCTTGTTGTCTTACGTAGAGGTCACAACTTTATCGTGGTTTGCAACACTTTATTCTCGTTCTTCTTCTTCAATGGGATTGTATGGCTTGTGCATTTGGGTGTTGTTACGTGGTGGTGAAGGCGGAATGCAAACTTGATTGGAAGTAGAAGTAGGATGAAGATTGCAAGGAGAAAACACGATGGTGGCTTTGTCTGGAGATGAGGTGATTGTGTGGATAGTAGGCGATGTTGGGTAGCTCTCTTTAAGCTTGACTTCTTCTCAAACAAAGACATGAGTGGTGAGGTGGGTTAGCGGCGGGAATAGTGGCAGTGGTTGGTGAGTGAGTACCAACAATGATGAGTCATTGAAGAGGCTGCGATAAGTAGAGAAGGCACTGTCATAGTTGGAACAAGGCTTCGCATGTGCCTTTGTTGGTATTTTTTAGCTTGTCAATAGGAGGGAGCAAGTGCATTCGTGGTCATCTATTTTGCCGGATCAGTGTCCAAATATGGGTGTTGGTACGTCGGTGGGTGGAGCAAGAATTTATCGTGCAAGAGGATAAACAACAACCAAGTCTTTATCCCACTAAGTGGGGTTAACTATATGAATCTTCCTACGCCATTGGCTCGGTCCCCTACTATATCATCCTCTTTATTAAATGCATGTTAATATGTTATCTTATTTTATCATTGTTAATTAAGTTTTCTTTGGTCTCTCTATTCCTCGATTAATGTGTGTATTTGTCAGTTTTATGTCGCTTAACTAGGACATTTATTAGTATACTAAGTACATGTCTATACCATCTTAAATGTGTCTCTTTGAATTTTCCCTCGATGTGCAACTCCTATTTTCTCTCTAGTGTTCTCATTCTTATTCTATCTATCCTTGTATATCCGCACGTTCATCTTAACATCCCCATCTCTATGACTCTTGTCTTCTTCTTGTGTGCTAGCTTCATATTTCAACATTCAATTCCATATAACATAACATGTTTAACCGCCGTTTTGTAGAATTTTTCTTTAAGCTTTAGAGGTGCTTTACGATCACAAAGAACACTTGACGCTCTCCTCCATTTCAACCAATAGAGTTGGTT
>JBBUKS010364732.1:0-19566 GCA_038050645.1 Hedychium gardnerianum
CCTAGCTAAACTTTTCTATGTCTAAGCACATTTAATTCATTTATTACGAGTAGCTTTTAATTTTTCTTTTTTTTATGAAAAGGGGAAAGGAAATTAAAATTTTAAGAAATGGTTTTGATGCATGAAAAGTAAAGTTTTTGGAACGATGTGAATTGTTTGTGGCAATTTGACGAGTAAGGAGTCCGATTTAGAGGATACCGGGATTCTTATCAAATCAGAGGTGAAAAAGAGTTGTGAAATCTGGCTTAGAGGATACCGATAAACACTACCAAACCTAGTACTATGGTAAATGTTTGGCCAAATGATAAGAGGTTGAGATAAGGGTGACATTTAATGATCTGAACTCATTTAAAATATTCTGATGTTTAAGGTTGATGTTGAACGTTAGTTTTTGATGATATTTTATTAAAGTTTGAAGGTTTTATGTGGTTTAATGGCACCAAGGCTTAATTTTAAATGTTCAAGGTATTTTTTTAAAGATATAATGAAAAACATGTGATTGTACATTTATTTCTCGTTATAAAATGTTTGAACTTACCGAGTCTTTAGACTCACTAGATCCATATGGTGCAGGTAATAAGGAGACAAAGGATCTTGATGGATGAGCTAGCTCGCACTAGGCAGTGCACACCCTATGACCTTTTCAGTTTATGTCATTTTCCGCATTAGGATGTTGGTTTTCTTGTGTTGCTGATAAATTGGAATGATAGATGTTTTTAGGTTTCTTTGATTGGTTGGTTGTACCTTTTATTCTTTTAAAGATTTATTTACTACGATGATATTCAAATAGGATTTTTATTTGATTTCTAGTTGAACTTGTTCGAATCGATTTATTTAATTGATACATGACTTTAAAATTGATTTACATTTTATCATGCGAAATTTATTCCGAATTTTTTTGATGAATAGTAGCTGCGTGAATAGCATAAAAAAAAAATCCGCTAATGTCTCTTTTAGATGTTAGATGTTGAGGTTATTTCAGTTGGTATTAGAGCAATGGTCTTGATTAAGGGTTGTGTCTATTGCTGTCATGCCCAGGGAGGATATTTATCCGACAAAAATTGGACAACACCTCCCCTGTATGGCTGACAATATCCTGAATACATAATACATCAACTAATACATAAATATCCTACACGGGTATACACATCCACGCAGTGTAATAAAGGAATAAAAATATCCTACCCGGGTATTTCACAACTACGCAGTGTATAATGATACAATAAAATAATAAAGAGGATCTACACAACCAGAAAACCCAAAATATACCATTTGCGAGCAAAACATATAATCGCGAGCCGGCCCGGCTTATGACACCAAATACATGAGTAGAAGCAAATCCGAAATCTGGATACAAATTACTTATTACAATCTATGCATACAAATTAAATACGAAAAACTAAAACAAACTGGATACAACGAAAATAAATCCGAGAGTCAATGTGATAGGGATGGTGCGGGTAGATATCCTCCAAGCGACCCAATCAATAACATGCTAACAAGAACACAACAAAAGAAAGCAGGGGTGATGAGTACAAAGGAAATACTTAGCGGATATAAGACAGATAGTGCATGAACAATATCAAGTGCAATAATTCAAGAATGTACAGGAACGAGAAGGTATATAGTCTCACAGAAAGAATCAACTCACCATCGTATGCTAATAATACCCGTATGCCACTACTATACATGCACCATACTCAAACTGTAAATAGTATCAAGAGTAGTGTCAATAATACATAATAAGGGTACAACTTTCAATAATCAAAATAAATACAGTATCTCATATGCATATACCATCAATAATCGAAATAAGTACGACATCTCATACCAATTTAGGAAACTTTAATTGGTTCATTTCATTTCCTTTCCTTTAACCATATCTTAACCCGATTAGGAAACCCTAATTGGTTCAAACCAACTACATCTAAAGTCAGTTACAAGGCTTAGGTACAGGAGTTCTTTCAACATTATAACCCTAACCCAGATAGTATTGTTTCATCCAATTAGGTCATCCATGAAACCGTATATAAACAACCCTAACATCACTGAATTAAATCCATCCATCATCCAACTATAAGGTATATGAACGCTCTTTAAACACCACAGTTCTTACACGTTCATAAATTCAACTCCATAGTTCAATCCAAGATCCACAACATATTTCTACATAAAAACCCAATCCGTTCCAAAATTCAGAAATTAAACTATAACGTTCTAACAACCACCAATCCAAGAAATACTAATATACCCTTCAAAGATTAAATCAATTGGAATTAACCCTAATTCACATCACATATCTTAAATCGAATTTCAATACATTACTCATTTACATGATTCAATCCTATAATCTCAAGATAACCAATAAGCATCAATTCATCAAAACTTGAACTCATTAACTTTAATCGCTTACCCGTTGTCCGGTGATGGTCGAAGACAAACAAAACCAACTCCACAGCTGGCCGAAGACCAACTAGACCTACACATACATGCAATTTCATGAATCACTCTCCGAACACCTACCCACATGCTCAACAATTCACTAATCCCCTTACCTTGGCTGGGGTGGCTGCCGGAGCCAATTTGGAGTGGATGGAATAATGCACAGCGACCTGGCCAGAGCTACTGGAGCTGGCCAAAATAAAACCAAAAGCCAATATCACTGCTGTGGCAGTGATTCCTGGACAGAACAATTTGAGCATCTATCAAATGCTAACACTAACACAATTTCCTTGCTAACAAAACCTTTACCTCAATTGACCATGATTGCTGGAACAAATCTGTAGATGGCCGGAGTTCATCAAAAATGGCGGGACTGTGGTTGAAGCAAAAATCACAGAGCACTGTCGATTGGATCAAATCTGATGCTCCCTTGGACCTGGTCGTCGGCGAGACCCAGTGGCCACGACGTCGGCGATAGAGACTCGGCTAGGGCAGAGATGGGAATCGGTGGTCTCAGACGGCCGATTGTTCGGCTAGGCAGAGGGAAAGAAGGAAGATCAGCGGCAGAGAGAGAAGAAGAAGGATCAGACTTACCTTCTCTGATTGCGGCTAACCACGATTCTGATCGTTGACGATGGGGCGACGGTGAAAACGATGGATCGGGATGAGAAGGAAATCGGTGAAAAAGAGGGAGAAGAACTTGGGCTCCCTGGCTGCAGCTGGTCATGGATTTATGGGCGATGCCGGTCGAAGTTTGGCCGGCAGTGGCCGATGGCAGGAGCGTCGGCGATCAGAGGCGGCATTGATGAGTAGAGACGCGATTTGGAAAATGTCAGGGAGGAGGTGAGGAAGAAGAGAAACTCGTGTAAGACTAATGAACTTAGGGCTTTTAATATTCCAACTTAGATTTGTTAATTAAACTTTGGATTAAATTAAAATAATCAACTCCTCATTTAAATAGTAGTTTCCTTAAACAATTCATATAAATTCAGTTTAACCTCCGAAAAATTTTCAAAAATTTTCATAATCTTATTCCTCGCTCAATACCCATTATTTTATAAAAATTTAATTTATCGTATTTAACAATTAGTTTCCCGATTATTATCTTTCTGTAGTAAGTAATATTGTGGGACATGGTGAGGCCCATTTTAAGATCTTGCAAGTATGACTTTTGATTCACACAATTAATCCAAATTGTGGAATCTTCAGGGATTTAATTTCACTTCTGATAAATCTTCTTCTATAGTTTTTTAAAAAAAAAGTTAATTATGATTTATGACTAACTCAGTTCATTACTATTGTTTGCTAAGCCCTAGCTAGTTTTCCTGGATGTTCTTTGATGATTGGCATGGATTCATTATTCTTCTGCAAATTAGGCTACTTCTACTATAAATTAATTATAAGAGTTCTAGATGATTGTTCATAATATAACCTCTAGTGGAAGTTAGATTTCAAGGGTAACCTTCTCATGGACGAGTTAAACATATGGAAAAGTTTGAATGCGATACTCTACTAATGTATGTCATTCCTTTGATGCAGAATTTTGGAAGCAGCACTGCAGATCTACGCCATTTTGCATTTTATGCTTTTGCTGGTCGTACTGGCACACTAAGATGGAGTAGAAAGAATGAAGTATGTTGTCACTCATAATCTTCCTCATATGGACTCAATTACACAACTCACTGGAACTCGTTTAGTTCCTTCTCTTCAGCTATTTTATTGTGTACTTTGGTAGATTATGTAATTTTGTAGTCTGTAAGTCTGAGTAAAAGTAGCACGATTATATGACATTACATACCATATAAATAGTTTTCTGCTACTAACCTACATATAGTATTTTTTAAGTATTTTTATTTGTTTTTTCATTCTGCTTATTTCCATAGATGACTCAGCTCTCAAGGCACACTCATCACATTAATGTTGTGGTGTATTTCTTAATGTTCTGATCCCCTCTAAAATGGACACGCAGAATATCCAGGTTCAATCTTCTGATGCATCACAGTTGATTCCTCAGCACAACTACAAACTTGATGTTCATGCTCTTAATACTCGCCACCCTGGAGAGGTAAACAACAAAATTTGCCATGACCTAAGCGAAAAGCTATGAGTTTCAAATTGTGTTAGTTGATGCATTTACTTGGCCACTTATTTGACCCAGATAAGATGTATGACTATTCATAATTACTGTTTTATTTTTTGTCTTGGTGCTGCATGAAATATCTGAAGTATGTTCAATTTGTGCTAGCTGATGCATGCCACTTATTTGACGCACACATAACATGTATAACTATTCATAATTGCTATTTATTTCTCTGTCTTGTGCTACTGGAAATATCTCAAGTATGAACATAGTAGAGATAGATGAAAATGCATTAGGTTACTTGTAGTGAGGTATCTCTGTTGAGTGTTAATGTTGTATACATTCTGTTGGAGTTTGTGCATGATTTTATCCAAATTGTTTCTTAAAATAGCTGCTTTTAACCAATTTTAAAATAATTATGTAGTAAAACCAACTGTTTTGACCAGCTATTATTTGTAGAGTGATTCACTACTCTTTGGATGATAATATTGCTAAGTCATCAGCAAAAGTCAATATAATTTTTAGAGTAGTTTTCTACTTTTGAATGATAATACTGCAGGCCATAATCACTAATCTGTATATTTTTTGAACTTTCCTGATCACCTTCAATATCATTTTTTTTCCATTTGCAGTTTGAATGTCGAGAATTTAGAGAATCCATTCTTGGTGTTATGCCTCATCGCTGGGTAAATCCTGAACTTCTTTGCTACTGTATATATTAGCCCAAGAGTCCACTTTCTCATACTGTAGTATACTTGTCTTTCTTATCAGGATAGGAGGGAAGATACTTCATTAGAGTTAGCACACTTCCGAAAGCATAAAAGGAAGCCATTGAAGAAAACACCTGGCAAAGTTCCCACACACACTGTGTATAAGCCTGTTGAGCACAATCCACCAGGGAAAGATGCATCAAATAAAATTGCAAGAGCGATTGGAAAGGCTGCAGATTATGCTGGTTCAGCAAAACCTAAAAAGGTAGAGGTGATATAAAAGTTGTCTGGATATGTATGATGGATATTATTAGATCACACTATTACTGCCAGATCAAAATTTAAGTTATCTATCAGACATGTGATCGACTTGATAGTTATGTCAATAATTTTCCCCATATTTATGTGGAAATTGTGACATTCTTTCTACCCTTACTGTCTGTAATTGTTGAACTGTTCAACAAAGGATAGTAGTATAATGGATAAACATTTTCGGCAACTAACAACAACCAAGCCTTACCCCACTAGGTGAGGTCGGTTATATGGATCCTTCTACGTCATTGGGCTCTATCCCCTACTATATCATCATTTATATTTAAATAAATTTTATTTTGTTTTATTGTTGCTAACCAAGTTTTTTTTTTGTCTTCTTCATTTGATGTATGTATTTGTTATAGTTTCACATTGCGCATTTATTGACCGTCTAAGTATATGTCCGTACCATCTTAAATGTGTCTCTCGGAGTTTTCTCTCAATAGAAGCAACTCTGACTTTCTCTCTAATGCTCTTATTTTTTATTTTGTCCATACTCGTATATCCACAAATCCGCTTTAACATTTTCAGCAACTAGAAATTAGAAAATCATGGGAAAAATGAAAAGCAAAATGTTAGCAACCAGTAGAATTCAGAGAAATAAATAATAAGAAAAATTAATGTAACACTAAGACATTTCTAAAATGAAGCCCCAAAGCACTTAAGCTAGGTTTTGGTGTCATATCCAAGCTGAATGATTTACTCAAAATCTATGTGTACTAGTAAAGACCTTGTCTATTAATAACACAGTGATCACACCTTCACCATTATCAATTCCAAGAAGCTTTGGAGAAAGTTCTCGATTTCCAAGAGGTCCTAGTAGTGAATTTTCTCTTTCACATTGCAGTGCATATATTCTGAAGTTCTGCTAACTGATTTGGTTAAAACCTTGATTATTGATATTTGATGTATTTAGTTCAAACCTCATCCTCATTTATCCAAACTTTGAAGATTTCAGAATATTGCACTTAACCTTTGATAGTGAGATACTGAGATTGGATTGAAACATTTGGTTAGCAGAAAAAGTAATGTACTATGGATGGAAGAGGGGAGACCATGGATAACACTTGGTAAATTGTACCATGCCTTGTTAGTTATACTAGAATTGAGTTTAGTTGGCATCCGACACTCAACAGTATGTCAAAGTAACACATATCATTATGCTATGGCAGTAGGTCTTTGGTAGAAAAACAAGTAAAACTTTAGCTATTGAAAGTAAACAATGAACTCGAAAATTTGGCAGTACTTAGATTCAGCTCATCATTTTTGGATTCTTCCACCAGTGTGTGCTGTACTTGTTCTGATACTAGTTTAAGTCTGTACTCGAAAATTTGGCAGTACTTATTATCTGATGGTAGACAACGTTGATTTTATCTATATAATAGTTTAGTCTCCTCAAAGCTTGCACTCAGCATAAGGGTAGGTTACATCTCAACAGTTGTCATTTTGCCAATTAAATAGTGTTTCCATATGATTTTCAGGCCTGAGTCCTTGTTCTGATACTTCTTTTATTATTGTTATTATCATATGAAACTAAGTACCTTCCATTATTGTGCATGTATTTCTTTTACCTGCAAAACCCTCACGTTAATAAACTTGAGAATCAGTTGCTAGTAATCCGATGCTCTTCTGATTATCATTTTTCACTATACCGTCCACATTAATCACCAATGATGTTTAAACAATTGCACATGACATTCGATATTTGCTAGTTATGCAATCCACTTCTGATAAGTTCTCGACCTCTTTGTGGCCATGATTTTAACTCCATCTTAAAAATGATTTAGATAGCCTATTTTCTTTAGCGTGCTCATTACTGACAAATTGCAAGTGTTCAGTACCTGTGCAGCTTTTCATATTCTCCAAAGAAAATTGTTTTTGTTACCTTAATCATTAGCATGCTTTACCAGGTTATCTGGTCCCAACAGATCCCATGGGAAACATCATGATTATTAAAACCTCAGTGAGTAGGACCAACAGGTAGAACATCCTTTTTGATTCTGAAATGCATGAAATGGTATCCAACATACTTTTGGAAGCTTTGTTGCTTCATGACCCTAAAAACCTATATTAGACTTCTAATGCAGCTAATCTTTTTCACCTTTGTTGCCTTGCTCTCCTATTAAAACAGTTTAGGTCTGAGAAGCCTGGAGCCAGCCTATATATGAAGCCTCAAGCCTAAACCAGACGACCAGATGAACAAGTCTGAGATGTTTATCTCCCACATAAAATGATGTTACCATTTATCTCCTAACTGCCCCTTGCTTTATACCTGAACATTACTGCATAACCATGGACCTAATCTTGAAGTTTCCCAATCAAGCTTTGTTTTAAGGATTATTCAGCTGTTTGTGTATTTGAACCTCGACTGTCCTCTGTTGGTGATCACTGAGTAGTGTGCCTATATTTTAGATATTATTTCTTATTGAAACCATTTGTCGAAGGTTCCTACTGATCTGTACCTTATTGATGTCCTATTTCAACATTTAGTTTTACTTCCGCTGCTACCATGTGGTCTGTGAGCATTTATTCTGTGCGATTAGATTGTTATCTTACCTCTCTGTTTGTGGGTCCTCCCTCTACTAGTGATATCGCTGTACATTGTAACAAAAGATAATTACGCTTATCTAAGGCGTTTCTTAGACTACGTAAAGGGTGGTAAATCACGAGGTCTGCTTATAGTTGACGGTTAGTGATATCACCGTACATGAACTATAGGTTTTTCAGTACTTCAATCACAATTTTTTTTTCGATCTCTTTTTTCATTTTGGTAAAAAATTACTGATATTGATCGGCTCTTGGAAACATCTATACTTCAAGATGTGGGACCCTGCTTCTCCATGTACCATATTTGGGATATTTGGGAGGTTCATAGAGATATAGAACTGCGTAAGAGTCTTTCCTAATGAGTCTGGAAGCTTATGTAGATATCTTAAATCACAGTTAATCAGATCAATTACTTGTTCGACTGGACCATCCTTTTCTTAATCTTGGAATACAATTATTCTTGTTATTTTCTATATTTTCGGGTTAACTATTAAATCTGTAGATTTTATTCATTCATTGAGCTTATGGTTCTCTTCTCTCTTATATTTTTGGTGATGTGTTTGCTATTTCAAGATTTTAGTCAATGCTTTTATGATTCATCTTAAATCTAACCTATTTAGCTAATAATGCACTTATTTGTTTTGTTACATCGATCTGGATTGACAGACTGTTGTAACATTTAGATGTTGTTATATCATTGAAATAGATGTAATCTTTCTTTTACTTTGTCTAATTCATTTTTTAGTTTTGTAAACAATTTTTTGTAGTGCGAGAATTAATCAGTTGTCACCTTTTCTCTTTGAAATTGCCACATAAACTAAGTTATTATTTGATTTAGTTGTAGTTAAATCCGGAACCTTTTTGTCCAGAGGTCTGAGGTTTGAATACATATAATAATCCTTTTTGTCCAGAGGTCTGAGGTTTGGATTCATATAATAATAATGATAGGATGGCTTAACATTGTTGCTCCTGCTAGAAAATAGTGTCATCCATGGGCTTTAGGGGCATTTCAAAAAATCGTTAGTAAAGAAAAAAATATTTCAATCTCTTTTTTTTTTCTTGAAAATGTGGTTATGATATTCCTGGGGCAATCTCCTGGCCACAATTGATGATGATTCTATTGATGTTTTCTCAAGACTCTTGAAACTTTTCTTAAGTTTCAGAGCAAACTGAGGCTTGAAAGTAATACTAAAATTTAAATTCATGTATTTTTTTGCGTGAACATAAAACACAATTCAAACAAATTCAAGCTAATCTAACCATTTTATTGTCATTTTAATTAAGTTATAAGAGTTACGAAGATTGTAATGACAAATTACGTGCTGATAAAGTCCACGCCATCACGCGTGACTTGGCGTCCATACACTTGCAATTAGTTCTCAACTAATCCTTGACGGTTAAATCTTCATTGCCATGACTTTCCTCCGTGTCGCTTTGGTGCTTAAACAAAAGCAGGCAACCACTCCATTAATTCAGATAAACGCCTTGCTTAAAATTTCTTGTATATTTTTTACTATAACATTTATAATTGATAGTTGTCGTCGCCTTTTGTTCCCGTTTATATTGGTTCCCGTTGGCCGTTTTCTCATTTATGTACATATATATAAAAGGATTAATATGCATAAAGAAATGTCATTGTATTGGCCCTTTTCTCATTTATGTACATATATATAAAGGGATTAATATTCATTGTAGGCCGCATCCTTGTCTTTCATGTCGATAGTTGTGAGGTTCAATCAAACTCAGCATTCTATGCTAGGACTTGTCCCAAGGTGTTAGCTATTGTGCATGGGCAAGTGCAACAGGCTCAGAGATTTGATCCATACATCAACTCTTCTCATCTATATGATTTGTGAATTTGTATATCTTCACATGAAGACACACATGATTACTCTTTAACATTAGTTTACCTTATATTCTATTTATCCTCTTTTTTAATCCCATAGGTTAGCTGAAGATTCCCGTTAGTTATTCATTCTATGCTATTAATTACTCGAATATAATCATAGATTATTATATATAACACACACACTATGTCATTTATTACATAGACAAAACACGACAAATAGCACCATAATTACGTTTTAAATGTTTGTGATGGGCAATGACAATGATATCCATCTAATCTCTTTGGACCATTTCTCATGCTGTGACGCATCACATCGCACCATATTTCGACATAGCAAAAGAAGTCATCACATGCAAAATTCAGTCCTTGTCTAGAAAAAAGCAAAAGCAACTACTCACCTAATCCCTCATGCCATATCGAAAGACGTGGGTCCCTCTAAAGGAGAGAACCTAACCATTTTATTACTCCTCGAAGACTAGATCTCTCCATCGCCATTGGGCGGTTGGGCCTCCCTATTCATTCGCCTCGCAGTTTTTTTCCTAATTCCATACATCTCCTTTCCCATTTAAAAAAGAAAGGTCCATTGGGAACCTTCCCATGCTTGTAAACCAAGCTATCGATCCCTTTTGTGCTTTACTTTATTATAAATACAGAGCGTCTCGTTAAGGAGATGTACTGAAGCTAGAATTAAGTGAACCATGGCTTCTTTCTTCTCCTCTTCTTATGCTTTCTCTTCCTTCTTGTCTTTGCATAATCAAATGTTGTTGTTGTTGTTAGGCTTCGCTATCGTCTTCCATGTCTACGAGTGCGAGGCTCAATTAACCACGACGTTCTATGATAGCACTTGCCCCAACGTGTCGACTATCGTGCGTGACCAGGTGAGACAGGCACAAAGCTCCGATCCACGCATCCTCGCGAGCCTCACTCGCCTCTTCTTCCATGACTGCTTCGCCAACGTATGTTGCTCTGCCTCCTAACTAGCTTCCATGCATACTCGGCATGAATATGAAATCTGAATTTAATCACTACGATGATCGTAGGGTTGTGATGGATCGATATTGCTCGATAATAGCAGCACGATCGTATCGGAGAAGGATGCTGCCCCAAATGTCAACTCTGTCCGGGGTTTCGACGTCGTAGACAACATCAAAGTCGCCGTGGAAAACAACTGCTCCGGCATTGTATCTTGCTCTGACATCTTAGCTATCGCAGCTGAAGCTTCAGTCAACTTAGTAAGAACTAATAACTATAATACTATCATTTATAAAAGTTTTGCAAAGGTAATTAATTATAAGGAAAAAGAATGCAAGTGAAGAGGACAAACACATTTTTCTAATGGAGCAGTTAATCGAAGTCTTTATATACTGTTAAAACTCAATAGGCAGGAGGGCCTTCATGGAATGTCTTACTTGGAAGAAGAGATGGAACTACAACCAACTTAACCGCCGCGAATAACCTCCCTTCTCCCTTCAACAATGTCACTCTCCTCCAACAAAAGTTTGCGGATGTCAACCTTAACGTCACCGATTTAATCGCCTTATCTGGTAATTGAACGACTCTTGAAGTTATGACAATGTATACATACATACATGAATATCGACTTTAATTTTAAATGAATTGCAAATTGCAGGAGCTCACACCTTTGGGCGCGCACAATGTCGGACCTTCAGCCAACGACTCTACAACTTCAGTAACACAGGCAACGCGGATCCATTGTTGAACACCACCTACCTCGCCGCGTTGCAGCAGAGTTGCCCGCAGGGCGGAAATGGCAGCGTCCTCAATGACCTTGATGTCGCCACTCCTGACGTCTTCGATAACAACTACTACACCAATTTGCAGAGCCTGAGGGGGCTGCTCCAAACCGACCAAGACCTGCTCACTGCTGCCTCCACCAATGCATCGACTGCCCCCATCGTCAACGACTTCGCCACGAATCAAACTGCTTTTTTCGAGAGCTTTCTCGAGGCGATGATCAAGATGGGGAACATCGATGTGCTCACGGGGAGCAACGGGGAGATCAGGAGCAATTGCAGGCGAGTGAATGGAGCGAGCGGCATGTTGGTGATTGAAGTTGGCGCCAAAAGTAGTTCCTTTGTTGAGCAAATTTGAATCCAAATTTAGAAAATGATTCTCGTATTCCATGCCCTATGACATGTCTAGTGCATCTCGTATTATTGTGCTGATAAATTACTTAACTTCTTAGTTAAAATTGTCATATCACTTCATTTCTATTTTTGCTTCATCAATTTGCTCACGCATATTCTAATCAATTGTTACGAATAGCATTACTTTTTTATAATTATATTAGTTTAATTTTTATAATTATATTTATGTTCTCAAATATTATTTTCATATGATATTTTGAATCGATTATTATAACAATTAATTAGGTAAACATGAACGAATAAGTAATTTGATAATTTTAAAATTTATCTATCTGATTTAATTTAAGTATTTGACAACTTTAATTACGTCGTTTAGTACTTTGCCAAATTTTGTTTGAGCGAAAAATCAATCGTTTGAACCGATCGGTCCGGTTGGTTTTTTTGTTTTAAAAAACTAACTCTCACATGCCAATATTTGTAAAACACAAAACTTGGTGCTAACCTAGCCATGGTTTTGTCCACAGATTTTAATTTCTTTCTTCAAATATCTGGTCGACAAGCCACTTGTCGCCCACAACGATGCCCACCAAAACAAACTAAATGCTCAACATTTAAATCCACTTTCCTCCATTATAAAACCCTCTTCTTCTCCATTGTCAGTTGTCACAGAGCTCAAAACCCTTTGCCAGTTTCTTTGTTTTTGAAAAACAAAAAACACAGAACATTCTGATGTTGTCACTCGGAGCCAGCTACGGTCACCTCCATGCCCAGCAGGAGCTCTTGAGGGAGAAGATGAGGAAGAAGGAAAGAGGGAGGAAGGGGAAAGAAGAGAAGAACCAGAAGGAGGAGGAGAAGAAGAAGAAGAAGAAAGAGGAGAAAGGCTGTAAAGCAAAAGCATACAGTGCTTCCGAGGCCAAAGCAGAGCACTGATCCTTCAAGTAAACAGTAAAGGCAAACGAAAGGAGCCATCTTTTTTTTAAGATTGTTTTTGTTTTTCACTTTGGAAACTAAATAAATAAATTTGTGTCCTGTTTAATTTTTCTTGTATTTTTTAGAATTTTTTTTTCTCCATTTGATGGAATAAGTTTTTACGGGCCGGGCCCATACAAATTTGGCCCAGGAAACGGGATGCAGCTCGAGCCACGTGGGACCACTTTTTCTCCACACCGCTCGCGCCGCGTGCAATTAATTTATTGGCAGTAAAAAGACGTAATCGTCACGGCGGCCCGCGCTATCTAAAAGGGACATAAATGTAACTCTCCGGAGTGGACACAAATCTATTGACAATAACATTTTTACACGAGGATAAGTAAATGGTTATTATATAAGATTTTATTATCCCAAAGGTCAATCATAAACAACATAATACTTATTAAGTTTCTATTTTTTTTATATAATAATTATTATTTAAAAATTAATAATCATTTGTAATTTTTCTTTTTTTCACATATAGTGAAGAATCACATGAAGGAATCATTGAAATGATGATTTCATTTTTTATTTTATCATCATATAAGGATCGAACCCGTGCCTCTTGCATGCAAAATGCGAGCGCACTCTCATTTGAGCTGTATCCCCATCCCACGTGCAATTAATTTATTTTTTTAAAAAATAAAATTGGTAAAAAAATTTATGAAATCTGTTATTCTAATGGTTCCTTGACTATTTCACATTGTTGAAAATGAATAAATTAAAAAAATTAAAAAATATATTATATAAATGAATATTTCTACTGACTTAATAAAAATTAATTTTTACTTAATTTATAAATTTATTATATAATAATCAACTCAATTATGTCCGGATTTATGATCTAATTAAAGATCAACTCTCATCTTATTAAATTTACAAAAGTAGGTAAATTATATACCAACATTTTAATTGACATTTTTTATCAAATAAAAAAAAATATTTTTTTCTATGTTTGTATAATGTACTCCAATCTCGATTATAGTAGTTAGGTGGGTAGTTGTTGAAGTATGCAGTCACAAGAAAGAGTAGGCTTTAATTCATGCAATTACATCATTATTTTTTCCCCATTAAAACAAAATTCTCAATTCGAGACAATCTTGTAAATGTTTAAACATGTTCGAATATAATTTATTTATGAAAATTTTAATTTGTTTATTTAATATTCTATTACATCGTTAATTCGGTGATTAATATTTGTAATTATCAGTGAGACATCAGGCTATGGCGCGACGTCCCTTTTTTCTTAAGTTAAACCCACTTCTTTCTCTCTCTCTCTCTCTCTCTCTCTCTCTCTCTCTGGGATTTGGTGAGTTCGATCGAGCCCTAGGCGATCGAGCTGCATTGCCATCCGAAAGAGTCTCTTAGTTGCACGTTCCTGGAAGTATTGTTGCCCCATCTCGCCTTGGAACCTCGTCAGCGGCAGTCTCCTCCGCCCTTGCTTGCTCGCCAAGCGCTAGATCCGGAGTTTGGTGAAGGAGTCGGTTGAGCTGTGTGTCCTTTTTGTCTGCCCCTACGCACGCGCACTCTCTTCTTCTTCCTTGCTCTGTTTATACCAGTGTATTCTCGGAGCTTAGGTTGATGGTTGGGACAAATCTCAAGAGGCTGGGACTTTTTCAGGAAAAAGATTGAGTTTTGGCCAGTTGACTGATTTCTTTCACTCTTTTAGGTGAGTTAATTGACTGGTCTCCTGATCTCCCTTCTTAATTAGTGAATTATTTGGCGTACTTGCGTCTCAAAGGTTCGCATTTTGTGCTTTGCTAGTGAAATGTATTGATATTTAATGCAAGTGTTTGTCCGCAGTTGAAGTCTTGGGCGATTGCGTTCGGAGTTCCTTTATCGGTTTTGTTTCGATTTGATTTGGAATAGCTTGATATTTAGTGGATCGCACCGAGATTGGAGCCATTGGATATGAAAATGTGTCATTTGTAGAAAATCTAATGTTGTTCTCCAGATTTTAATCTGAGTTTCTTTGTCTTGTTTCAGATTCGTGCTTACTGTTCTTTTTTATATATATATCTCTTTTGCGAAGAGCTGCATTCAGTTGGATCCGTGCTTACTGTTATGTTTATATATACATCTCTTTTGGAAGAGTTGCATTTAGGTTATTCAATTGGATCCGTGCTTGCTGTTATGTTTTTATATACATCACGTTTGGAAGAGTTGAATTTAGGTTATCCACCTGGTAAGTTAGTTCATTTTTCAAATTATATTGGTGAAATAAAAAAGAGCATTAGATTTTTCTTGATGCGTTAATGTTTTGTTTAAAGGGACGCAGTTCATGGTCTTGTACGCATTGATTCAAGGGAGCAATTAGGAAGAAGAAGAAAGGTGTTTTTTTATTCACCTGATATTTAGTGATTCAGGAAAAATGTCGAGGATTCCTAAATGGAAGATTGAAAAGACAAAAGTGAAAGTCGTCTTCCGCCTACAGTTTCATGCAACACATGTACTCTCTACCTTTCCCTTGGGCTTTTTTCTTTATTGTTTCTTTCAATGAATTGACTAGCTGGTCAAATGAAACTTTATTTATTTGAATCTTTTGTATATGCTTATTTGCATTTGATGATACTTTATCTTTATCCTGTTTTGCATTCCATTTTCTTTTGTTGATTCCTTGCTTAAGGAGATTTGCTTCCTAAAGTTTATATAGTAATGCCCCTCACAAAATAGCAGACTATGGTGATATACTATAAAACATTATTATTTTTCCATTAGTGATAGCATAGTTCTTGTTGGTGTTTGCAGCTTGCGTTTGTTACTATAATTCATGTTGGAGCTAATCAGACATTTCAATGATATATAATTGCACAATATTAAATTTAAATCTCTCTTTGACTGTCTATTGCTCGACTGTCTCTCTATTTCATCCAAAGGAATTTGTTGCTATATGATCAAGTCCAAAGGCAAATCAATATAACAGCAAAATATAGTTATGGTTTTGTACATTGTTTTCAATATATCTAGATTTCTAGGGAAATTGTGGTCAATTTAGTTGTAATATTTCTATTCCTCTTTATCAAGTAAAATGCCTATAAGTTATTGATCATACTATAGGCTTTGCAGTCTCACTAAATTCTCATCAACAACAACAACAACCGAGCCTTATCCCACTATGTGGGGTCGGCTGTCTCACTAAATTCTCATATCGTGGAATATTGTTCAACTCATGATTTGCAGCTGTTTTCCATGTTTAGTTTGATGTTAGTTGTAGAGTATCTAATGATTGAAAAAAGTGCATTTTAAGACTAACAAGTTACTTATACTCTAGTTAACCTGATATTAGTGCTGATACTGGTAGCAATATACTTGCTCTGGACAATTATATTACACCTGTAGCAAGTAATAATGAGCATGTTTAGGTAACATAAGAGATAGTTTCTTTTTAAGAAACTTAAGATTTTAGAGAATTTTGTGTGCTTGTTTCAGATTCCCCAACAAGGGTGGGACAAGTTGTTTATATCTTTTATCCCCATCGATGTGGGCAAAACAACTGCGAAAACAAATAAAGTTAATGTCAGAAATGGGAGCTGCAAGTGGCCAGATCCGATCTATGAAACTACAAGACTTCTCCAGGATCCAAAGACTAAAACATATGATGAGAAGCTGTACAAGCTTCTGATTGCAACGGTATTTGGTTCTTTTTTACTTTGTATTTTTTACTTTTTGTTCCAGGTCAAATCACAAACTTAGACAACCCTGCTTCTGAATGCCACTGCTACTTGATTTACTTACCTTTTCAACTGCTACATGTCATGTGAGTTATGCAGCTCATCTTTATTTATTTGCTTTCTGGAATGTATTTCACAGGGGTCTTCCAGGTCAAGTTTCCTTGGAGAAGTTAATATCAACCTTGCTGACTTTGCAGATGCACTAAAACCTTCATCTGTTTCATTGCCTCTTACTAATTGTGATTTTGGAACAATTTTACATGTGAGTGTTTTTATTTTATTTTAATTTTCAACAGTTTTTATTATTATTTCTGAACATGTTTGATTCTCTACCATTTGGTATATCTTTATTATCAAATTTCAGCCAAAAATGAGTGCTCTCTTGAAACATTGTGAATCAACACTTTTCTAGGAAAATGTTAAATTGACAGTCCAGAAGATGATATCTAGCATTTGGTCTTTAACATTTGAGACATGTGTTGACAATTCATTTTAAGTATATTTTCCAAATTTTTGAATAGTTTTGGTAGCTTATATGAGGCATACTGGATTCTTTGTTAGTTCTTGGTGGAAGGGCATTCAAACTTTAGGGATTATTACTTCTTGACATGCTGAATCTGATGGAAGAAGGATGAACTTAGATTATCAATGTTAAACAAATAGATAGCATAGTCTGCTTTGCAATATTATGAAACAAAATTTTACACATGAAAAATAGTGATCCATATTTTTCTTTCTTGTATTCTCTCTCTCCTTCCTCTCTTGTCTCCTATTATCCTCCTAGTAAACTAGCTATTTATGCTAGAGCTAGAAAGATTCATCATGAAATTTTTGACACTAGAATTTGGAGAAAAGAACATTAATAAGATAACCATTATATAAGCACCTTGACTAGACACAAATGAATTATTATTCGAATAATCAAACCAGAAGATTTGAATACTATCTGAGATCAGAACTGGAGTTTATGCATCTTTTAGTTAAGCTCAAATATTTATTTGCAGAATACTAAATCAGCAATACCATGATGACTGACACTAAAGGTATCAGAAAATATGTACACAGAGGCTATTCTAATATATATTCTTTCATTTACCACAACAATTTCTCTGCAAAATGTATTAATGTAAATTGCAATTAATTAAATCCTTATATTGGGATCAATTCTATTGAATTATGAAAAACTCACAGAAAAACTAAGGGCTTTAGGTTAAGAACTAAGTAGAGGCAAGGGGGCAATGTAATAAAAGGGCAGACCGATGCACGAAGTTTCCGCCAATACGGGGTCCCGGGAAAGGGTCGAATCACATTGACATGTAATATCAACTTAAAACCAATGGAGAAGTTAGTAAATATTTTAGGTATTATATTGTTCAAGAAGAAAGAAAAAGGAGCTATTGAAGTTGACAACTTTTGTGGAGCTATTGAAGTTTAAATTTTTGGTAAGAAGTTACAAGAATTATAGGTTGGAATGATCAGGCTGCCGGCTAATATGATTGGTAAAGGGCTTTGGTCTATTTTGGGACCAAACCTCACTTTATTACTGAAATGGGTTTCTCCTCAAAGAAAAGAGACATTATACTACACTACAAAAAAAAAAAAAAAAAAAAACTCTGTGCTGATTTGTATAGGCAAGTCTTAGGCTGTTGGGTCATTGTGGCTTGCTGTTTTTATTAGATTCATTTACTGCTATTTTATTCTTCCTCATTGTAATGGTTCTGTTTCTGTCTTTTTTTGGGTGTATTCCAGATCACAGTCCAACTTCTTACTTCCAAAACTGGTTTCAGGTGGCACTTAAGAAACTTTTTTTTTTTTCCTCTTTTGTTAGCATTTGTAACTTCTCTGACTTGTTGCGTTGCTATTCAGAGAATTTGAGCAGCAAAGGGAACTGAGTGTAAGGGGGATTCAGATGATATCTAGCAATAAAAATTATCCAGTTGATACTGGAGCTTCATCACCAGAGATAGTTAATGAAGTAGCAGAAAAGGTTGAGTTTTGTATTTTAAGGAGTATTATTATTGGCTCCCTTTGACTTATTTTGTTATGCTTCCATTTCTCAAATTAATGTTGTGATTTGAAGGATCTCTGGAAGATTCATGCAGTGTTTACCTTTTATGAGACATCAACAAGGAATTTCAGTTACAGTATCTATATACAAACTACCTATTGAGTAGACAGTGTAACTAACAAGTTAATTCATACATAAATATGTGATTTGGCCTGTCATATTTATGTCCAAATTAGATTTGATATAATTTATTCTTGGTTTTCGTTAAAACTTGGTTCTTACTCTGCAAGGTATAATCAAGAGAAAAGAACATGGTTTTAGTTAAAAATTTAAAATTAGGTTTGATTTAATTTATTCTTGGTTTTAGTTCATGGTATAATCTTTTTATTGTTTTTTACTTCATCATGGTGTGGTGACAGTGCACATCACTCTTTGTAATTTAAAAATATATTTGATTGATTCTTATGAAAGACAGTCTCAATAACATTCATCTAGATGTTTGTGGGCTTTTATGGGCCAGTAAGTAGTATACGTTACATTTTTTATCCAGTCCTTCATCACTACGTACCAGAGTGCTAATAGGAATATCTTACTCCTACTCTAGACTCTCCTGTTAAATAGTCCTACAACATAGATTGTAGTTTTTTCATTTGAAAGGAAAAGATATACAGTTCATTCGATTATCTTTAGAACCTTCTCTTGAATCAACTATTAGGCTATTACTGGTTTGTCTTAGTTAAGTGACGTACTAAAGTCTTAGTTAAGTCAATTGGTACGGTTCCTGCACACATCACAATTTTTTGCGAATAACATCTTTTTTTCATATTTACCTATAACTTCTTTTAACTTGAGGAATTTTGTTGATGACTG
>JBBUKS010365594.1:0-19541 GCA_038050645.1 Hedychium gardnerianum
AACCCAATAAGTCAATCCATATCCATTAACCCAATAAGTCTAATCATCTCATAATTGGCTCTTAGGGCTAATACTAATACTTTCTTGGGTCAAAAGACTTTGACATAGGGGCTATTCCTTGCTAGGACATTCTAATGGTATTCAATTCTGGAAATTTGATTAGAATCCCTACAAGAATGTAAGCATGAAGAATAAGGAGATGAATATGCATTAAGGATATTAACTAGCATCATAATGAAACCGAAATCCTAAAATCCATCTCCCTAAGCTCACCCCCTCTCAAGACTCTCTCTCCCTCTTTCTCTACTCTCTCTCTCTCTCTCTCTCTCACACACACACACACACACACAAACTCTCTAATTCTCAAACGCTCAACCAACCTTCGACCGTCTAGATAGCTTACTTTGCAAAACCACTAGTGATTAATCAACAGTCCCTGTGGATTCGATACATTTTATTACTAATGACATAACTATGCACTTGCAGTTTCGTAACAACTTCCTGCATGATATCTAATCCTCTCTAACCTAAATGGGCTTCCTACCAATTATCTGGTCTTCTTGACCTAACTAGACTTCAGCTTGGTGTCTGGTCCTCTAGACCTGTTAAGTCAGTCTGCACACTTAGTTAACACATTAGATCACAATAGAACTTAACTTTGAACCTTTGCCAACATGAAAACATAGATTCGATTCTGGTGTTCCTTACACCAACAATCTTTCCCTTTTTGATGTTTTACAATCTGATTCAAAGTTAAGTTTAAAATAATAACTTCTTAAATAAAGTCCCCCTCAAATTAAACTCCCCCCCTGAGTTTAATATCTATGAGAATTTTCAAAAAAAAAAATCTAATACTTAACTTTTACTCACATTTCTCCCCTTTGGCACATATCAAAAAGATTGGAATCATTGCATAATTATTCAAAAATAATTTGAAATACTGCATTTTTCAAATTACCTTCAAGATAAAAATGTAGAGTTATTTTGCACTTAAAATAGTTTTCATGATAGAAATGTATTTTAAAAAATATTTGCAAGTAGAAAAGTTTAGAATCAAAATCTTTTCAAAAAGTACTTTAAAGATTTTTTTTTCAAAAATATTCTAAGTACTTTGAATAAGATTTTTCAAGTTCTAAAATATTTTCAAAAAAATGTTAGTTTTTCAAAACCTATTTTTCAAAAGAGATATTTTCAGAGTTTAGTAAATAAAAAGAGATTTTATCAAACGATTTTAACAAAGTTTTCCGAAGACAAAAGAAGAATTTGTAACCAATGATTTTGAGAAGAAATTTAACACAGTTTTGGAAGATAGCCATAAATAGTGTTTTCAAAAATTATTTTTGAAACTTGCCAAAAAATTTAAAAAAATCCTAATGAAATATTTTTAAAGAATTTTCAAAACAATAATGCATTTTTTGAAAGAATTTCCAAAGGTAACCAATGCACTTTCAAACTTTTCCAAGTCAATAATAATATTTTTACAAGGAGATTTCAAAAGATAATTTTGAAAATTTAAGCTCCCCCTTAACCTAACACTCCTTTGGTCATCGTTGTTACTCACAAGGAAGAGATACCTATGTGTCTAAGGAATCTGGTTGACCATAAGATTTTATAAATTTGGTTGCTTAGTCAATAATTTTCAAGGCTATATAATTTTTCAGATTAATTAAACTCCAATTATTAATGATGGAACTTGAATTATCTAATTGATGATTTTCTTGGTTAATTAATTTGTTATTTGATTTGTAAATATTTAAGTTAGGGTTTCAGATTAATTGAATTAATTAAAGTTGTTTAAATTATTTTTTACCTTGAGTATTAATTAATTTCAAATTAATTGAATTAACTAGATTAGAATTGTTTAAATTAACTTTGTTTTGATTATGAATTTAATTTAATTTTTAATTTTACTTATTCATCTCATCCGGTCTAATTTTTGAATCATGATAATTGTATAGTTTTGTGAGATGAGTTGAGTTATTAATCTGGGGTTGTTTTAACTTATATTAGATTCAAGTTTAGCTATGGGTCCACCAAGAAAGCTTCTTTGAATAAGCTTCTAGACTGTGGTGAGTCATTTGGACATCATTAAAGTAACCATGTGCCTAAGACAAAGATTTTCAAATAGTCTTGCTCAAGGAACTTAGTACTAAACCTTGATATAACTAGTTTAGATTGGACTGGGATAGCTTCAGCTAGTTCCACTAAGTCGATTGTACCAGGTCAAACACATATAATTCTTCCTAGACATCGACAGAGCTTCCCTAATCTACTATCATCCCAATCTTTTCTATTACTATTTAACAAGTTAGAACTATCCCTAATTTATCTAGTCCTAGTTTTCCAAGTGGGTAAGTTATGTTTTTGAGGTGCCAACTAGTTTGATGCCTCCCCCTGAATCATATAATCTTTGTTTTGTGTTTAAATTATGAATTTCACTTTTAGGTACATAATATTATTTTTGTCCTACTTGCTTGGTTAGGTAAGCTTTCAGAACCCATACTTTGGTTTGTTTTTTGTTTTGACTAACAAATGATATGAAAGTTTTATTGGTTGAATTAGATTTGTATCCGAGTCTGAACGTGTTTTACACAGTTCTTTAAGATCCAAGTATCATGTCTAGGTACTTGGATCTTGTGGTGAACTTTTCCAATAGTCCTTTGAATTTCTCAACTTCACATTTCAAGATGGAATTCTCTTCCTCAAGTTTTGTAACTTGAGTTGAGTTTCCGTGTTGAACTTGTTCAGTTGAGGAATTCGAGTTAAGTTGTTCCTTAAGGTCTTGATTTTCCTTAAGGAGAAATTTAACTTGTTCCTCAGATTTTGTTAGATTTTTGTTTAGGCATTCTATAATTTTAAAGTATTTAATTTCTAGATTAGAGTTTATCTCATTTGATCCTTCTAAACCAGATACAAATTTGTGTCTTGACTCATACTCGGACTCAGACTTGGACTCGGACTTAGACTCGAGTTTTAACTCAGGCCTGGTTTCCATCAGTGCCATGTAGTTTGTTTGCTTTGGTTCTTCTATGTCCAACTCTTCCCAAGATGACTCATCCTAGGTTGCTTTCAAGGCCTTCTTTCTTTTTGTTGTCTTGGGTTTGTCCTCTTTTAGGTTCGGACACTCATGCTTGAAGTGACTTTTCTTGTAGCATCCGTAGTAGGTGATGTTCGCCTTGGTTTTGCTTGGTGTGGATTCAAACATCTACTTTAAATCTATTTTGGTGAAGTTCTTCTTTCTTCTAGTGAACATTTTTCTTACCATGTTCACTAGTTGTTCCTCCTCATCAGATTCAGACTCGTCCTCAGATTCGGGTTTAGTGTGGGGTTTCGATTTTGTCTTCTTGGTTGAACCTTCAAGAAAAGCTATACCCTTCTCGACTTATTTTGAATTAGTTTGTTCGTGTAGTTCTAATTTACAGAAAAGTTCATCTAATTTTAATTTTGAAAAATTCCTCGAAACTTTATAGGCATATATTATAGATGCCCATAGTGCATTTCGAGGAAAAGAATTTAGGGCATACCTTATTACATCTCTGTTTTCTAGCTGATGGTCGATCATGTGAAGTCCATTGAGGATGTCCTTGATCCTCACATGCAGTTGGCTTGTAGTTTCTCTATCTGTTGGAGGAGCGCACCAGAGTCATCTGTTGGAGCCGTATACCCTCATTAAATGTTGAACCATTATTCGATGTCGGTCTTCAGATAGACCTCCATCATTCTCTTCTAGTATGGGAAGTCATCCCCGTTGAAAAGTGGGGGACGAGCGATGTTGTATCCTTCACTTTGGGCCATTTAGTTCTTGCAAGGAAAGAAATTCAAGAGAAGTTTCCAAGACTTGGTCTTGGGGTAAGTAGTGTAGTATAAAAGAAGTAATTAAAAGAAAAAGAATTTAGAAAAGCGTTTTGAAAAAGAAACAAATTTTTTTGAAGTTTGTGGTTGCATAAAAATTGAGCGAGCCTTGCTCTGATACCACTTGTAGGACCGAGAAGAATGAGAGAGGGGAGGGGGTGAATCTTATTTTTAAAACTTCTCTTTTCAACTTTTAAAATCTTTTCGAAAAATTGAGTATACAGTGGAAAACTTAAAATATTAATTGCATAAAGGAAAAATAAACTTTTATATTTACTTGGTTCGTAGCCCAAACGACTATTACTTCAAGGCCCATGATCCCTTGGACCATTTATATTGGGAAATCCACTAAACTCTTCTTTCCGAGAACTCTTGGCAAGGAGAATATGATTATAGAATGGTGGAGATTGTAACAATCCTTTTGTTGATCGCTACCATAAGTGCACGGTTATGTTGTAAGTAATAAAAAATATCGATCCCACAGAGACTGAGGATTGAGCACTAGTGAGTCTACACAGCGAATTATCTAGACAATCATAGGTTGGTTGAGTACTTGAAAACTAGAAAGAAGAAGAGAGAGAGAGAGAGAGAGAGAGAGAGAGAGAGAGAGAGCTCTAAGATGAAAGAGGTTGATTGTTGAGAGAGAAGATGGTTTGAGAATGTGATCCTAGGACTTCGGTTTCATATTGATGCTAGTTAGCGTGCTATGAACTGTTCATTTCCTAATCCTCCATGTTCACAACCTTGTAGGGGTTTCTAACCAAATTACCGGTGTGACCCCATAAGGATCACCCTGGAGTGCTTATACTATTTGCTTTCAAATGTTACTAAGTAGAAGAGGTAACATAGAAAGTCCGATTAAAGGATTACCCTCTATCACTAAGAGCTCCCCGATCATATAATCTATATTACACAAGACACTTCCTAACACAGGATGGTGAAAACTTAATAAGTTATAGTTAGCTAATCCCTTATGGAGAATTGTCCCCAATTCAAGGTGATAACTCTAAAAAGTCCGGTTAAAAGATTACCCTCTGTTACTAAGGGCTCTCCGGTCATACGATCTAAAGCAATCCCCTCTACATGGTGACAAACCTTCATATCCACATGTAAACATTCACATACACATTAAATCAAGCACAAGAAAGACATCACACATATGAAACAATTCATAAACACTTCATAGAAAGAGGAAATTGGCAAATCCATAGTTTGTACATCAACATCACATTAATATTACTCCCTACATCCTAGAATCAGGAAGATCTACTCCATAGCGGAGGAATTACAATCCAAAGATGAGAAAGAGAGCATTCTAACAATCAAGTCCTAGAAAGGAGAAGAAAGGAATGCTTATCTATGACTTGCCGACATCTTTGGATGAAATCCTCGCTCCGGATGTGAACGGATTGTTGGAATCGATGTGGAATTGGACCTCGTAGGTTCCCACAAGGGGAAAACCTCTCCCTCTCCAAAGGGGAGCTAGAGTCTTTTTTATAGTACACACAGCCATGTCCCTTACCCACACGGCCGTATAAAACCACACAGCCATGTGCTTGCTGGAGCCATGTAAAGGGACATGACCGTGCCAATTGGCATGACCCAAATATGAAAAATCTCTAGGAAATTCACACAATCGTGCCTTTTGGCACGACCTGTGTAAAGACTTGTTCTAGTGAAGGTCTCTAGAGAGGCACGACCAAGTATTGCTGGAGTCTGGCACGACCGTGCCAAAAGGCATGGCCTGGCTTCTTGTGTGATCTGGTCAGCTATCTAGGCAAGGCATGATCGTGCCATTTGGCATGACCATGCTTTATTCTTGATTTGTTGAAGAGGTTGGAGAACTTAGTGAGGCACGGTCATGCCCTTTAGCACGACTATGTCTCTAAGCTGATCTAGTGGATGTTGGATCGTGGAATACGAGAGAGGGGAGGGGGGTGAATCTCGTTCGTTCGAAAATATTTTCTTTTTTACATAAATCAAAGTTGCAACGAAAACAAAAATGAAAAGAGTATGCAATTCCTTTTACTTGGTTCAGAGCCCAGCTGACTCCAAGAACCCACGACCCTTCGGATCGTATCAATGGGTAAATCCACTATCATAGTTCTTCCAAAGAAGCAAATTCGTATAGTAATGAATACAATTAAAGATTATGCAAGTACCATAAATAATATCGATAAAAAGAGTATGAAGTGAAATTTAGCTTGTTGGAAGCCTCCCGGCGATGAAGTAACTTGTACAAGTAGTAGCAAACGCTAGAACAAAATAGAGTACAGAGTTAGGTAATACTCGGCTCGAACCCTAAGGGCTTCTTTTATAGGCTGTGTTTCGTTGACTGAAAACCTGATCAGTCGATTGATCCTTTCGGTCGACTGATCCTCCTATCCATCGACTGAACCTGCGCCCTTCCTTCTTTTCTCTAATATGATCCGTTCGATCCCAAAAATCATGTCTGATCGGTCGACTGATCAAGCTTATCCATCGACTGATCCTAAGATGCCTTTCTTGGGTGATTTAATTTGATAGCTGTTTATTGCCATATTTGATCGGTCGACTGATCCTCTGTGATAAGTCAACTGATTCCATTGTTTTCCAACTTTGTAGACTCTGATCGAAACTGTGCCATGTTACCCTGATATGTCGACTGAACCCATTTTTCGATCGACCAAACACAAAGAAAAACTAGAACTTTGTTTACATGCAAAACAAAGTTTAGCACAGAAAAATAGGAGTCCTGCAAAACAAAAGTTAGATCATATAAGTATGCATGAGTATGATAGTTCGACCTGTCTTGATCTCAACTTAGAAACCTCCGTTGGTTTCTTCAGTTGGATTATCGCCTAAGAATTGTCCTCAGTAGGACACGACCTCACTGCACTAACTCCAGTTTGCTTACCTCAACTAACCTACGAAACATCAGGTCCTCCAGGCCTATTTGGACTTTGCTCAGCATCGGATCAACCTTCTAGGTCTTTCACTTGATTTGATATTAGGTCCTCCAGAACTATCGAATCCTCCTGCCAGATGTCAGGTCTTCTTGACCCATTTGGACTTCCTGCCTGGTTCCACAATCTGTCGAGACTTTTCTTGCCTAGTATCAGGTCTTCTAGACCTACTAGGGCTTTCAGAATTGAGATCCTGCACACTAGATTAGTTCATCAGATAATAATAAGACTTAACTTTGAACCTTTGATAACATCAAAATATAGGTTTGATTATGGTGCTCCTTGCACCAACAGAAGGTTTTTATACATATGATGTTTATACTAATCAGATGTTTGTAATGAAGGATGCTCTTATTTGGACCATAAATAACTTTCCATCTTATGATATGCTATTAGGATAGAGTACCGTTGAGATCTTAGGATGTTCAATATGTATGGAGAGATCGAAGTTAATCAGATTAAAGCATGGGAAAAGAAGAATTTTTACCATAGATAATTTTTGATTGTCATAGATAATTTTTACCACCAAATCAAAAATTCAGAAGGAATAAAGAAGAATTTACTAAGAATAGAATTGAAAGAACTACTCCACCATTGAGAATACCAGGTGAACAAATTTGGTACAGAATGCATAACTTTTCATTTGTTATTGAAGAGACGCATGGTACAACATATGACTATGGTAGTACACATTAATGGACTAAACGAGGCATATTTTAGGATTTATCGTATTGGAGAGTCATTTGATTCATTATAATCTCGATGTAATAGATATTGAGAAGAATATTTTTGATAATCTGATAAATACAGTGATGGATATCGTAGGAAAAATAAAAGATAATTTGAATGCAAGAAAAGATATGCAACTCCTTTGTAAATGACTCACTCTTGATATCGATAAAAATAGTAGGGGATGAAAGTCAAAGGTAGTTTATATATTGAATAAGGAGCAGAAATGGGTTGTTTGTGAATAGTTGAAATCATTGAGATTTCTTGATGGCTACATTTCTAATCTTGGGAGATGTGTTGATTTGAAGGAATGCAAATTGATTGGTTTGAAAAGTCATGACTATCATATATTCATAGAAAAGCTAATTCTTATTACTTTTAAGGAACTCTTATCAAATTTTGTATGGAGTGTTACTACAGAGTTAAGCATTTTCCTTCATTATATTTGCTCAATAATTTTGAGACATTCACACATGGAGACATTAGAGAGAGACATTCTAATCATTTTGTATAATTTAGAAAGGATATTTCCACCTTCATTTTTTGATTCCATGAAAAATCTTTTAATTCATTTGTCACATGAGGCTAAAGTTGGAGGTCATATCCATTTTCGATGGATGAATCCATTTGAAAAGTATAATTAGTTATTAATGCATATAAATTAACTAATTTTCTTATATATTATTCTCTAATACAATTTGTTTTATTACAATTAGATTCTTATACCATTTGAAGAAAAAAAGTGAAAAATAAGGCATGTGTTGAAGTCTCTATTTTTGTTTTGTTAATCCAGGTATCCATCTCTTTGAACCGACTAATTCTGGAGGTAACTGGCCTGGCCTCATGGAAGTTTTCCACCAACCACCAGGGTAAATCGAGAAGCGCTCATGGAGGCCCATCCAGATGACCAACATTCTTAGGCTCGCTTCTCACTGGAAGGAAAATCTCCTACAGTGCGCCACAATTGAGATTCGAACCTTAGATCCCTTGGTTATCCATTGGAGGGCCTAACCATTGTACCATTGCCCCTGAGGCAAAGCCTCTATTGTTAATGCATATATTTTGGAAGAAATAACAACTTTTGCATCATATTATTTTGAGTCTCACGTTCAGAAATGATGAGGGTCCTGTTGATCCCAATTTAAGTCATTCTCAATTTTTAACTATATTGATCGACCAAGTGGACTATATAAGTATAGATACTTAACTGGTCAAGAATGGTGAGCAACCCACATATATATTTTACTAAATTATCAAGAAGTAACATCATATTTCGAGTTAGAATATATTTACTATTTTTTGTATTTCTTATGTAGTAAATTGTTGTGAACTGATGAGCTTTTTTATGGTAAGATTTTTCAAAACTTATATTTTGAAATGTAAACACATGAGTTTGATCACTTATGCGATGAAGAATTTGCACTGTGGTTCAAAATATATGTAAGTAAGTTATAAATTAGTTTTACATATATCTGGACTTTTAAACATATTTATTTGATTTTAGATTCATGTTAATCAAGCTCGCGTTCAACAAAAATTGCTAATCCATCTGTCATGGGATCCAAAATCAATGGTTCACACTTGGCTAACATATTTTATAAATGGATATAATTTTCATACTCAAGGATATAGAATGGGGAAGACTATAATAAATAGTAGAGTTTGTGTTTAGTCATCCAATAATGGAGGTACAAGAAATGATTTTTTTGGTTTGTTAGATGAAATTATAGAGGTAGAATAGCCTAGCCCTGAATTGCGAGTTATTTTATTTATGTGTTGCTGGTTTGACCCTGTCAAAGGGATACAGGTGCATCCATAGTTAAATTTAGTTGAAATAAATCATAAGAAATTGTATAGGAGATATGAACCATTTGTGTTGACACAACAAGCGATTCAAGTATTCTATGCTTCATATCCTTATTTAAAACATGACAAAAATGATTAGTGAGTTATTTGTAAAATGAAAGCACAGAAAAAAAAATTGAGGAACGTTAGGAAGACATTGCATATCAACAAGAGGAAGTTGCGAATATATTTCAGATCGAGGAATATATATTTCTAACGTTACGAGATCCCAGCGGAGTAATGATAAACATGCAAGTAAAATTCATGAGAATAATGAGGATGATGATGAGGAGGAGGAGGAGGAGGATGAGAATGAGGATGAGAATGAGAATGATAATGAGGACTTTGATTTTTGATGATGGATAAGTTTTGTTATCTTAATATAACAAAAATATAATATTTTATTTTCATATATGGTAATTTTTTTATGAATAAATTTAGTTTTAATCTGTAAATTTATAAAACTTGTAGCTCAATTAGTTGTCTATATACTATCTCATTTTTAAATTTATATATTTTATCTGTTAATGCACTGTATTTTTTCCTATAGGTCATTAGAGGTGACATCTTGGTGTTTTGTTTTGCACACTATCTGATCTGTTAGCAAATATGATAATTTTTTTTCATGTTCTTCAATATGCATCAAATTTTTATTTTCTTTATCCTAACAATTTTGGTTGACAATCTCGACATGGTGGCCATAGACGGAGTACCCTTGTCCAGTCTTCTTCAGCACCTGATCGGAAAGGACCTTCCCATGCACCATCGCTAGTACCTTCCCATTCACCTTCGCAAGTACATTCGCCAATACCACGTAAGTTCATTCGGCCAGACACTCAGTTGCCGAGATGCAAGACACTTGAGAGTCTATAGTCCCTTATGGAGATTCGTAAGTTCTATAAATTATTTTATTTTTTCAACTATCTTAATTATTTAACATTGTTTATTTCTAACTTTATGATAGATTTAAAAATTTTGTATGTGTTATTCATGAGATTAATAGAATAATGAATAACCATTGGTGAGGTGATTCAATGACATATACAAGCACTCCAACACCCACAAAAGAGCTCTAGTGGAATGCGTTTAAGGTATATCCCCTTCAATTTATATATGAAATTAAAGGGATTATATAATCAATTTTTTTTCCATTCCAGTGGATATTCAATTGGGAGCCGAATAAAGAGTTGGAAATAAGAAGAATTTTTAAGAAAAAATATGACGATCATATCAAGCATGTACTTAATCATGCGAAAACTAGGAAAAAAACCCACCATGCATCACCGATGAAAATTGGACTAAGATCTATAATTTTTGGGCAACCAAGGGGAGTAAACAAAGGAGTCAACAAAATAAAACAAATCAAGCTTATAATTTAGGAGATTCGTCTATGACATATGCGGGAGACTCTATCAATATCGATTAGCATACACGTAGATTGGTAATTTTTTTTTAACTCTCCCACTAATTTTTTAATCTATTTCAAGCTATTATATTATTTATAACAGTGTTTTTTTAGACCAAGTAAATGGGGAGGGAGTCATTATTTATAGACACTTTCACCCACATAGTTCAAAAAGAAAAGACAAAACTTGGAGCGGAGATAGAGCTGAAGCAATTAAAGTTAGGATTAATCTTGGATCTTAATTTATAACTTAGATTCTATTAGTTATGTACCTGATATCTCTTTATATTATATGTGTTTCTATTATATCTAATCAAGATTATATGTGTTTCTAAAATATTATTATTGTAAATTTTTTAATATTTCTCATGGCAATACAGGAGAAATATGATGAGCTAGAGCTAGCACAGAGAAGTTCAGGTGCTAGTGATGATAATAACAAATCTGAGCTCTCTGTTGGTAATAATATGAGTATATGGTTGGAGGCGAATGGGGGACCCAAAGGGGAAAGGATATTGGGAATGAATTTCTTTGAACATAACTCATAGAGTTGCGGGTACATCTTTTTCCATCCCACCAGCAGTAAGGGCACAAATAAATAGCTTGATTGAGAGGTTAGCAATTTGAAGGGGATAATATTACAAATGGATCAAAAAATGAGGCAAAGAGATCATGATATTAGCAATTTGAACAGACAACAAAACTTCATAATGCAACATCTTCAGTTAGTCTCTGTATTGGTGCAATCATTTTCGAGTCAAGGTTGACCAAGTTGAGTAAGCTCGGATTGACTTGAGCTGATGTTTGAAAATATGTGAGAGAGAAGTCAAGTAGATTAAGGGAGGACCAGATACTTGACTTAGAAAGTCCTAACTAGAGGTTAGGCAAGTGGAAAGTCATAACTGAAGGTTAGGTAAGTGAAAGTACTAACTGAAGGTTAGGCAACGGAAAGTCCTAATTGGGGTTAGGCAAGAGTAAGTTGTAACTAAGGTTAAGTAAGGGTAAGTCCTAACTGAGGTTAGGCAACGAAAAGTCCTAACTGGAGGTTAGGTAACAAAAAGTCCTAACCGAATATTAGGCAAGGAAAATTCCTAACTGGAAGTTAGGCAAGGGAAAGTCCTAATTAGAGGTTAGGTAAAGGGAAGTCCAAGTGGGTCAAGGAGGACCAGACACTTGGCATGAGAGTGGAAGTTCTAGAGGGGCTAGGCAATGAAAAATCTAGTTGGGAACTAGGCAATAGAAGTCCTGGTTGGGAATCAGGCAGTGGAAGTTCTAGTAGGGCTAGGCAGTGGAAGACCTAGTTGGGAACTTGGGAAGTCCAAGTGGGTCAAGGAGGACCAGACACTTGGCATGAGAGTTGAAGTTATAGCGGGGCTAGGCAGTGGAAGACCTAGTTGGGAACTAGGCAATGGAAGTCCTAGTTGGGAAAGTGGAAGTCCTAGTGGGGCTAGGCTATAGAAGACCTAGTTGGAAACTAGTCAAATCTAGTTGGAAACTAGGTAAAGTCCCAATAGGTCAAAGTTGACTAGATATTAGGCAACAGTAAGTCTCAACAGGTCACGGATGATTAAATATTGGGCAAATGAAGTCCTAGTTGGTTGAGGTCAACTAAATACTAGGCAAGACCTGAATTTAGGCTTGAAAAGGCTGAACGTAGAGTTACCAATTGATTGGTAAAACCTAAACCCGAAATCTAGATTTTAGGGTTGGGCAATCAATTAGTACAATCGATTGGTGTCGCCTACATATCAATTAGCAAAGGTTTTCTCGCAAACAAAATGCCCTAGAATTGATTTTGCATCAATCAATTGGCCAAAGTTCTTGAGTGAACAGAAGGCTTGTGAATCGATTGGGGCAATCGATTCAACCTAAGCCAATTGATTAGGTCAATCGATTAGCCAAAGTTCTCGAGTGAACATAAGGCTTTTGAATCAATTGGGGAAATTGATTAAAATCTAACCAATTGATTGATATGACTCACCAATCGATAGGATGGGCAAAAAAAGTCATTTTGCAAGCTTTGAATGGTCGATCTGTTATGGAAATCGATTGGGGGTGAGGCCAATCGATTAAGAGGCATAAATCCACCTGAAGACAACCCTAGAAAAGGGAATTCGTGGAACTTTTGAAGTAGTTAGTTCTTGGGGAGTCTTAGAGCTAAGTGATGTTGTATTTTCATCTACCAAGAGGCAATCCAAAACAAAAAAAGATCAAGCAACGCAAGGTTTAGCATTGTAAGGTCATTTTCGATTGTATTTACATTTGCATTCTTATTTTCTTGCTTGTTCTTGTGCGCTCAAGCTTGTAAGAGGTTTTTCCACCTCCGAAAAGTTTTCGAGAAGGAGGCATTCATAGTGGAGCTAGGAGTGTGAGGAGTGAACCCTTAGATTAGTCACCTCAAGGAGGTGGATACCAAGTAAAATCTGAGTCTTAGCCTTGTAGAGTTTTCGCTTTAAGTTTTCGTTGCAATATCAAATTTAAAGAAGCGAACGGAGCTATTCACCCCATCTAGCTCATACCGGTTCTAACAAGTGATATCAGAGCAAGATCGCTCTTCATTGGACTAATCGCCGAAAGAGCAAAGAGCTAGAAAAAGAAGAAGAAGAAAGTTTGAGCCCTAAATTTTAACAAGTCAAAGGAATAATCATCAAAGGAGCTCAAATTCAAAATGGATTTCCAAGATGGGTTTGGTTACAACATCCGGGCACCTTCATCCTTCGGATTTGGAAGCTTCGATCTTTGAAAATCAAGAATGGAGAATTTCCTCATGATGGATATAGAGCAATGGTTTGCTCTAATGGAAGGATTTGAAGCTCCAAGAGATTCAAAGGAAAAACCTCTCCAAAAGAGCAAATTGAATGAGGAACAAATCTAAAAATTTGAGGCAAATGAAAAGGTAACGAAATTATTGGTTAATATTTTGTTGTATGGAGCAAATTGGTCAAGCTTCATGAGCGTCCTTCCTCAATGACTAGCAAAGATAAATCCAAAGAGGGAGATTCATTAGATCAAGAATTGGAGGATTCAAAGGTTGAGAGGTAATCAACATCCGAGAAGGATGTTGAAGAGGCATCCACCTCAAGGATTGATGGAAAGCATAGGCCATTGGCATTAGAAAAAGAAGAAACCTCAATATCTGAAGTCAACGAAGAAGTTTGTTTCACCTCTATAAGTCAAGGAAGCACAAATCGTGAAGGTATATCAATTTCATGCATTAAAAATAAAAATCATATTACATGCTTTGAGTGTAGGGAGAAAGGACACTATAAGAATAAGTGTCCTAAATTAGTTAAGAAGAAGGCTCAAGTGACACCCAAGGCAAAGGAAAAAAAATCAAAGGAGGCCAAAACCTTGATACACAAAGGTAAGGAGCACATTGTGTGCTTCACATGTAATGGAAGAGGACGTCACTGGAATCAATATGTTGTATTTGAGAGGTGTTCTAAGACAATCGCCTTAGATAATGTATTATTTATTGGACAAATAAAATTTACTATTTGAGTGTACATTCTCTATATATATAATTTGATCTTAAACTCAATTATTGAAGTCCACAATACAATACATAGCACGAGAGAAATTATAATTGGATCACAATTAGTAGGTATCTCATCATCTGTAATTATGTATGTATTGGAATCTTCCCTAGTAGATGAGTTGATAAGATTGGACATCATTAATTTTGTGAGACTAGCATATATTATACTCCTTGGTTTATCCAAGCCGTTAATCCTCGCTGGCTGGAAATATTAGGATGTTGAGAATTAACATATGGATACTAGTTAAGAGTAACTAGTTCATTGGATGTGACCTGCTATGAGACTTCATGTGATTCTATACATGTCTATGAAAATCTCATTGCATCTCTAGTGCAAATTTCCTTAGACTTGAGGTATTCAAGGCACCTTGGTCATGGAGGCTTATACTTTGACATCTTTGTCATACATTCCATCGGGGGTGTAGTTACGAGATGATTGAGTATAAGTCAAAGTATCCGAAGGTGTTTGAATAACCCAAAGAGGATTTAGCACTCCTTTATAAGGAGACGTATACTCTATGACCACTTGTCAGGATTATTACTCGTAAGTCTTTGGCTAAAGCAAAAACATGTCAAAAGGATGGTTTTCTTGGACATATGTTTGAGTAATTGAATCCACAAGACAAGGGACTACTACTTAGGCTATATGTGATGTAGTCAGCCTAGTGCAGACTGACACATAGACCATGTCTTGAACCAAGTGAGTATAAGATAAGTGAAAGAAATAGATGCATGAATAACTGTAGCTACTGAATGGTTCAGAATTATTTTTGGATTAACTGTGATTTTCTTGTCAATTGGGGATCATGATGTACGATTAGGTGTCACTCATGATAGATTCATAATTAATGGTTAATTATAAATGGTCAACATAATCGGGAACCTATTAGGTCTCACACACTATGAGTATATCCGAAAGACATAAAATAAGTTTGAGAAAGGATTTTCAGATTGAGAGAGATTGAATCTAGTAGGACTAGATGAAGGAAAAATATGGAAGATATTTGTTGGGCCAGAAGCGATGGTGGTCCACGCCTCTTGTAGGTGAGTTGGATCCATTTTGGTTTAGTTATGAACCAAAGTTAGTTTGGTTTTAAACCAAGATGGTCTAGTCTTTGAACCAAGATGGTTTGGTCTTTGAACCAAGCCTAATGCTAATGGATTGAACCAACACATATGATGTGGGTTTGGTTTTTGGATTTGGGCTTGGGTTATGACTTGCTCCCAAAGTCATAGTGAAGAGTTATATAAATACCCCCTTCATAGAACAAGAGAAGAATTAATGAAAGGACAACCTAATAGTGAATTGGGTTTCCTCTCTTCTTCTTCCTCTTCCTCTTCCTCTCCCTCTCCCTCTCCACTTTGTGTCGCCGTCCCCTTGCTTCCATCTGCCAGCCACCGCCAACAGCAGCCGACCACCACCGGCAGTAGCTAGCCACCATCCGCAACAGCCAGCCACCGCTGACAGTAGTCATCCACCACCGGCAGCAACATAGACCCCGAACAAGAAACCAAAGGTTGGTTGCTTCTCCTCTCCTCTTGTGTCATCGACTTGTAATTTCTGTCGAGCACAAGTCGAGCCAGGATCTCTTTCTCAGATCGCATCATCTCCACGCTTGACTAGTACTAATCGGAGATCAAAGCCTGTTGCTCGAGAAGTTGTCTTAAAGGTATTTCGACGTGGATACCGATAAAGACTAGCCTTGTGAGGCTAGCTAAATGCTCACTACAAAGTTCGATTATGAACTCGCAGGTATAACCTCTATAAAGTTATTTTATCTATGATTATGTCGGGCATATGTGTGTCTTGTGGATGTGTGTGATGAGTGTTGTAATAATTTAGGAAATTATTATTTTTTCATTGCTTGTTTTTGGAAAAAAAAATTTTAAAACACGCATGGAAACACCAGCACAATGTCCAAAGGGGAAGCATCAAAATAAAAGCAAGGGAGAAAGTTCAAATCAAGGGGGAGCTCCTAAGAGCAAACCTAAGATATCATTTAATAATGCAATTCCCTTGTGTCATGATAAAAAAGCATGCTAGAGATCAGTGTTATTATTTTAGTGCTACTTATCATGAAAATAAAAGGAAAGAAAATTCTAAGAAAAATTACAAGTCATTTCATACTAGAACAACCTTACCTAAGGATAGGAATGTAGAAAATAATTTAGGCAAAAATCCTAAATATTTTAGAAATATGCCTTAAAAAAGGAATACCCAACACAATCATGAAAAATCAAGGTTAAATGTCTTAGAGGTTGAAATCAAGTCTTGAGGTCAAGACTTGATAAATTGGAGAAGACCGTAGAGAAAATGACAAATAATGTTAAAGGGTCCAAGAAGCAAAGCCTAGGCTTAGATATACAATAAACATTCAAGGGAAAGAAAGGTTTGGGATACAAACCTAATGTCAAGGAGAATGTGTCATCATACCATAGAGTTTCATATAACTATGGAACTAAACTGAGGTCAAGGAGTCGAGTCAAGGTTACAAGGGAGGTTATCCCTATGTTGACCTTGAAGAGACTAGTATGACTAAGCCTTCTAAGAAGCCTAGGAAAGTCATTTAGAAAGTATCTAGGGAAGTTATTCCTAGTGAGTACCTATTACACCCAAGGAACATCAATAGGTTTTGGGTTCCTAAGAGTGTGTTCTCTACACCCTAGATAGGTATAGGATATGTCAACCCTAATTGGAAGGGTAGTTAACCTAATCATGGTGAAGTTGATATCTTAGTGCATTTTTAAGATAGTATGATATCTTGAAAATGAGAAGTTGACTTTTACTCTTGAAGAGTAAAATATGCCAATAAAATTTGAGGAATTGATTAATTAAATTGGCATAAATAGGATACAAGTCAAGAGTGTGTCAAGTTGAGATTTTTGATATATTCAAGGGAAATAAGGTCATCAATGTCAAATTCGATATTTAGCATAGTTGATGAAACATAGATGGAAAATTTAAGTATTTTCTTTGTGTCATAATTGTTTTGCTTATGTGTGCCCTATCACATGTTATGCCATCATATCATACAATCATCTTGCCATGAAAAATGATGTATGTCATAATGCATCATTTAAGTTGAGATATGATAGATTTCTTTTTGGAAATTATGCATTTGATATATGACATAATCATTTACATGCATAAATTGCTAATTCCTTGTAATTAAGGATAATATGACATTGGTTGACATCTTAGGTAGGTAGGATGATCAAAGTCAAAATGTCTAGTTAGAGATGCATGATCCCTTAGTTTAGGAAAAATCCATTTATACTTCTCACAAGAACTTTAGAGTTAACTTGTATATGTATTGAGACACATTAAATACAAGTGAGATGTTAGGAGGATGAACAAAACTCAAGATGTTGGTTTAGTGCATCTATTTGAGTTTTAGTTTTATCAAAATACATTGATTTTGTGAAGTCCAATCATGGGGAAAGCTAATATACAAGTAATGTGCATTTAGCCCATAGATCATAGTTGGAAATTGGTTTTGAAAATCATTTCAAAAAGGTTTTGGAAAACCTTGGTGAAGTTTATTTGTTGATAGAAATCACCATTGATTAGTTAGATACAAAGTTAGAGTGAAACATTAAAGTTTTCAATGGTTTCTAATTTTGTATCATTCTTTGAAAATGAGATATATTTTCATAGAAAATTATTTTCCCCTAATAGTACTTGACATAAGTAATGTTTACATAATATTTCGTGAGTTTTCAAAAATCATAGAATTATTTATGATTTTCTGAATTTTGATTTAAAATTGAAGTTGAAAATCAGAAACAACAATCAATTGAGTTAATCTATTGTTGCACACCAATCGATTGGTGATGGATTTTCGTAAGCACAAAAACTCGCAGAATCAATCAGGTTGATCAATTGGGATACACCAATCGATTGGTAAAGGTTACAAATCGATTGGTACGTGAGACAATCTATTGGTAACTGATACCAATCGATTGAGAGTTGGCTGAAATAAGTTCATTTCAGTCGATTAAGTCACATTTAAGAAATTTAACCATTTCTAACCCTATGAAATGCTTGGATAAGTATTTAAAGGAAATTTTCTTGATGAAAATGATAAATCAATGATTAAAAGGGACTAATGTGCATTTGAGGAGGAATTTTAGATTCAAAGGTGAATCTTTAACATCAAGATTTTAAATTTGGGATTTTCTCAAGGTTTAGGAACTTCAAATCATTGTTGGTGCAATAATAGAAGTTGGAACATACTTTAAGGGGAGGTCCATCTTAAAGGCATGAATTGGGAGATTAGAAGGATGTTGATGGGTGTTTGCTCAAGGATGAGCATTTAAAGACAATGGAAGGTAGGAAACATTCATTGTGATAGTTTAATGGAGAAGAAGGATGAATCTTGGGAGAAGATTTTTAATGTGTGCCAAAGGGGTAGAATATAGGGTTTATGTTAGGAAACCCTCATTTATGCTTTGGCATGAGAAGAAGGTAAGTTGGGCTTATGAGTTAGCCTAACTTAAACATATTATCAAACATCAAAAAGGGAGAGATTATTAGTGCAATCATTCTCGGGTCAAGGTTGACCAAGTTGACTAAGCTCGGATTGATTTGAGCTTGAGTTTCGATGTTTAACAATATGTGAGAGAGAAGTCAAGTAGGTCAAAAGAGGACCAAATACTTGACTTTGAAAGTCCTAACTGAAGGTTAGGCAAGTGGAAAGTTCTAACTGGATGTTAGACAAGTAAAAGTCTTAACTGAAGGTTATGCAACGAAAAATCCTAACTAAGGTTAGGCAAGGGTAAGTCTTAACTGAGGTTAGGCAACGAAAAGTCCTAACTGGAGATTAGGCAAGGAAAAATCCTAACTGGAGGTTAGGAAAAGGGAAGTCCAAGTGGGTTAAGGAGGACCAAACACTTGGCATGAGAGTGGAAGTACTAGCGGGGCTAGGTAGTGAAAGACCTAGTTGGGAACTAGGCAATGAAAGTCCTGATTAGGAACCAGGCAGTAGAAGTCCTAGCGGGGCTAGGCGGTGTAAGACCTAGTTGGGAACTAGGCAAACCTAGTTGGGAACTAAGGAAGTCCAAGTGGATCTAGGAGGACCAGACATTTGGCATGAGAGTGAAAGTTCTAGCGGGGCTAGGCAGTGGATGACCTAGTTGGGAACTTGTTGGTATTAGCCCTAAGAGCCAATTATAAGATGATTAAGCTTATTGGGTTAATGATTATGGTATTGGGTTAATGGTTAAT
>JBBUKS010365917.1:0-19537 GCA_038050645.1 Hedychium gardnerianum
ATCTTATGCCCTAGAACAATTTCTTCTTTAACCATGAAATGATATTTCTCCCAATTAAGGACCAAATTAACTTCTTCGCATATCTGTAAAACTCTAAAAAGATTCGATAGGCATGTGTCGAAGTTAGTTCCATATACAGAAAAGTCATCCATGAAAATTTTGTTGGGGTTGCAAGGTTGCAAACAAAGTCCCATATTGAAAACACATGAAAAAGATCATAGGCTTATAAGGGAAAGACATTTCCATTGGTATGAGACCTTTTGGGTAGAGCCCAAGAGCAAAACCATGAGGGCCTAGGCCCAAAGTGCACAATATCATACCATTGTGGAGATATCTAAATTCCTTCGGTCCTAACAAGATCTTCTACTATGACGCCACAAAACACACCGACAAACTATGCTTGATCTACACTCTCTACGTTGTCAGTATATTCTTTCATATTTGCATACATTAAGGAGATAGAGTGTGTTGCTAGTATCCTCATATTTTGTACGATTTTCACGAACTTAGTTGATTGCCCACTCGAAAGCGATCAAAGGTCACGGGCCTTAGAGTAGTAGTCACTAGGCTATGAACCAAGTAAAATTGAACTGCGTCATTGTCTTTATTTATTCCGCTGCCACTTTGATTCACTTTTACGAAAAGATTTTTTTTTCAAACAAACGAGATTCACCCCCCCCCCCCTCTCTCGTCTATTTCGATCCTACATAAAGGAGTGAAAGACTTAAAGCTTTGGTATTCTAAGGCAAACAAAGTGGGAATCAGTAAAGATGTGGTATTTGATGAAAGAGTCAAGCTACAATGTACTAAGGGAGAAGAGAAACAAATACCAAAAAGTTGCAGCAAAGAGAATGATGTTGTGCAGGTGGAACTAGAAACCCATGATCTTGATGAAGCTAGCTCAAAGCACATGAAGCCACAGAGAGGACCATACGTACAATCAAACCACCTACTACGTATGATTTTGATGACTTAGTTTCTTATGAACTTATCACTTGTAGCGGAGATCCTACTACTTTTCAGGGGGCAGTACACAACTCAGAGAAGGACAAGTGGATGAGTATTATGGTGGAGGAGATAGAATCATTGCATAATAACCAAACATGGGATATGGTGGATCTTCCTAAAGGGAAAAGCGCTATAAGATGCATGTGGGTATACAAGAAAAAAGAAGTCATCAAAAAAGTAGGAGGAGAAATTCAAGGCTCGGCTAGTAGCAAAGGGTTACTTACAAAGGAAAGGAATTGACTATGATGAGATATTTTCTCCAGTGGTGAGACATACATCTATTAGGGCAGTGTTGGCTTTGGTAGCACATTATGATTTGCAGTTGGAACAAATGGGTGTGAAGACCACATTTCTTCATGGTGATTTGTTGGAGCAAATTTACATGTCACAACCATAGGGTTTTAGTCAGCTCGGGTAAGAGCATTTAGTCTGTAAATTGAAGAAGTTACTTTATGGGCTAAAGCAATCTCCAAGACAGTGGTACAAGCGTTTTGACTTCCTACATGCTTCAAAATGGATACAGAAGATGTGAGTATGACTGTTGCATTTATGTGAAGAGTCTTGATGATGATTCACTTATCTTCTTGTTGCTTTATGTTAATGATATGTTGATTGCTGCGAAGAGTATGACTGAGGTCAACAAGTTAAAGAATCTACTGAGTAAGGAATTTGACAAGAAGGATTTGGGTGCGGCCAAGAAGATTCTTGGGATGGAGAGACAGAGTCTCTGGGTAATTATGACTATCTCAGCGGAGTTATATTGAGAAGGTGTTGGACAAATTCAACATGAGTAATGCGAAATCAATAAGTACACATCTGGCTTATCATTTCAAATTATCTTTTGCACAGTGCCTAAGGATGGATGAAGAGATCCAAGACATATCAAAGGTTCCCTATGCAGTGCAGTTGGTTGTCTGATATATGTCATGATTTGCACAAGATCTGATTTGGCGCATGCTGTTAGTACAGTGAGCAAGTTTCTTTCAAATCCTGGTCGATAACATAGGGATGCAGTCAAATGAATTTTCAGATACTTGAAGAATATTACAAATTATGACATCATGTTCAGCAAACAATAGGGTGATCCTTTAATTATATGATATGTGGATGCAGACTATACAGAGGATATGGATGACAGAAGATCTACTACAGGGTATATGTTTAGTGTGGCTGGAGGACCTATTTGTTGGAAGTCCATAATTCAACCTATAGTTGCATTGTCAACTACTGAGTTAGAGTACATGACAGTAGTTGAAACAACCAAGGAAGCTTTATGACTTATAGGGTTAGTCATAGAACTGGGTGTTCAACAAGGTGAAGTCAAGGTGTAGTACGATAGTCAAAGTGTTATCTATTTGGCAAAGAATTAGGTGAATCATGCGAGGACCAAGCATATTGATTTCACAAGATCAGAGAACTGATATCTTCCGATGAGATACTACTTGAAAAGGTTCATACTTCTAAAAATGTTGCAGATATGTTGGCAAAGCGAGTTACTACATATCCATTTCTCTAGTTGCTAGAGGGAGATAGCTCGAACTCAACGTTCCAGGTGGAGTTCTTCTCAGATGCTCGTGTTTCTCCAAAGGGGTGGATATTCGTCAAGGTGGAGATTGTTGAGGAGATGACTCATATATTCATAATCTGACACGGTCATGTCAGATGGCACAGCCGAGGCATGTCAGCTTCTGAGAGTTGGGATGTCGCGCCGAAAGACATTGTCACACGGTTGTGTTGTCAGCCACAGCCTGGCCATGCTGGCGAGCACGATTGTGCCACAAAACACGGCATGGCCATGTTCGGGTCTGAGAGAATTGGCACGCCTGTGGCATGAGCGTGCCATCGGACACGACCTTGCCATGTCCGGATCTGAGGGAACGGGCACACCCATGGCACGGCCATGCCCAGCAAGTCGTGCCCCCTACTGGAGGCACTGAGTTGAGTTGGGATTTTAGGTTTTACTTTGTATTTTTCGTCCAATATATCATGTATGACTTGTGTTGTATATATAGGATCATTGTAACCCTAAAGGATATATTGAATTCTAATAGAAGTCATCTTGGCCATTTTGTGGAGTGGGCACTGTAGGATCGAAATAGAGAGGGGGGGGGAGGTGAATCTCGTTCATTTTTAAAACCTTTTTTTCTTCTTCTCGTTTCATGTGAATCAAAGTAACAGTGGAATAATTAAATGCAAACACGAAAAACAAGAGTTCCTTTTTTACTTGGTTCATAGTCTAACGACTTCTACTCTAAGACCCACAATCCTTGACCGCTTCAATAGACAATCACTATAGCTCTTTTCTCTGAACTCTTTCGGAGAAAAGCAAACTGGTTACAAAAATAAAGGATGATAGTAACAATCTACTATCACCTTGGAAGGTAAATGCAAGTATAAAAAAATACCGACAACAAATATAAGACATGAAGCGTAGGTTGTCGATAGCCTCTCGGCGTCGTAGTAGATGAAACTTGCACGAGTAGTTGTAGCAAAGATAAGATGAAGTATAGAGAGAGTTGATTCTGAGCGTCGGACCTCGAGGCTGTTTATATAGCCTTCGATCAGTCGACTGAACCTTATTGAGTAATACTTTATGAAGCGACTGATTCTCGCTTCCTTCCTTGTTTCCTCCGATCTGATCTAATCGATCCCGCAAATCACGCTGATCACTCAACTGAACTCTTGATCAGTCGACTGATCCCTTAGTTACCAAATATGGTTCAGTCGACTGATAAGGATGTTTTTTTCTTTGCTCGATCTCGAATCTCTACTGTGCTTATCCACCTGGATCAGTTGACTAAACCTTCCTGTTCAGTCGACTGAACCTCTCGGTCGACGAGAACTTTGCTTTTCTACAAAACAAAGTTAGCACAGAAATAATGATCCTACAAAACAGAGTTAGGAACATAGAGATTCATGAATAAGACAGTTAGGACTATCTTGATTTCAACTTAAAAATCTCCGTTGGTTTCTTTAGTTGGATCAACGCCTAAAGTTTATCCCGACTGGGACACGACCTCACTGTCCTTCTTTTTAGAAGAATCACTCCCTCTAGGAGTTTACCTCAACTCATCTGCCAAACATCTGGTTCTCCATACCTGTTTGGACTTTCTCTTCTAGTGTTTGATCGATCTAATCCATTAAGACTTTTTTGCATCACCAAATTAGCACAATAGCAATAATAGTAATGCAAAATAGTGTTAGCAAAACTATACATAGGTTTACAAAAATTTGTCGGTCCAATCGACCACACGTGGTTGACCGAAAACCTTTCGATTACACTTGCTTAGAGTTTACGCCTCCAAGACTTCTCGTTACCTAGGGTTACCTCCCCTTAGGATTTTCCTCTTGCCAAACTTTCAGTCCTCCAGACCCACTTGGACTAGCTAGTCATTCGGTAGACTACTCACCCTTCTTAAACATCTAGTCCCACAGACCTACCTGGACTTTTGTCTTGCCTAACCTCCAATAAAGATTTTCCCTTACCTAACCTCCAGATAGGATTTTCTCTTGCCTAACCGCAATTAGGACTTTCCCTTGCCTAACAGCAGTTAAGATTTTCTCTTATCTAACCTCCAGTTAGGACTTTCCCTTACCTAACCTCCAGTTAGGACTTTCCCTTGCCTAACCGCAGTTAGGATTTTCCCTTTGCTAGTCATCCAGTCAACCTTGACTTGACTAAACTTCTCACATGACTAGGTCAACTTTGACCAGACTCCATTAAACATATTGTCAAATAAATATTAAAATCCTGAAGGTCGATTGCACCAACAGGCACATCGCCGAATCATGGTAAAACTTCTCTTCGTCTTCTCTCTCTCGATTCTTTTTCTTCTTCGATTTCTCTTTTGTAGTTCTTCGCTATTGTTGCGGCGCGATCTCAACATTTATTAAATGTGATGTTCTACTCTCTTTTGAGTAATAAAATACAAATCATGGTTTACTATTGTGATTTAGCATAAGGTATTTGTAAACATGATGTTAGACTATTTTTGAGTCATAAGGAAGACTAGTTGAGAAAATGCATGGACAAATCATATTTTATACAATTCTCATTTTATACACCTACATCAAATCTATATAGGTTGATATTGTGATTACTATTTATACTTGTTACGAGTGTAGCAACTATGACCATTTTAATCGCATACCAACGAAATTAATTGATCATTCAGTGGCACTGTTGAGCTCAAATAAGGAATTTATTGGCACGTTTTGTGCAAAATCACATGTAGTCAAGTGCGAGATTATTAGATTTTATTTTTCCACTTTGTGGGCTTGCATGTTAAGGTTATAGCACACAGAATTTCCATAAAGAATTAGCCCGATAAAGTGATCTAATTAATGGTTTTATTATGGGCTGATTTTAATGAACGTGGATTTTATGTGTAGAATTTGTTAACATACTTTCTAGTATTATTGATGGACCGATACTAGAAATAGATCTAAAGCTATATATAAGCATAGTCTTGTAGGGTTATGTATTGATAGATATCTCTTTGCTTCTCATATCTTAAGGAGATTACGATGGTCGTCACCCTAATCCCTACGAAAGATCAAGTCCCATTGCATTTTGCTTGTTGGTCTTCAGATTGATCCGACAGCATCAAGATCATAGCATTGAATCTGAACTCAGGTTCGATTTACAGTTTTTATGTTTCCGTTCAGTTTGTGTTTATGTCATATTTTGTTATAAATCTCAATGATATAAGATCCTGTATACAATTGCTTGGAGCTTTCGTTGATTCATATGCTATAATGCAATTCATTTTAGTGTCCCATCAATACAGTAATTGGGATATCAGAAACCAAACTGCAATAAAAACAGTAAAAGAAAAAAGGGAAACATATATCTACTTGTTAACCAAAATTAAACTTGATCAAACAACTAACACTGGTCACCAGGAACAAAAGGTAGAAGAACAAACAAAGCTTCAACTATCGGCCGTCAACGATTTAAGATAAATTATATATTAGAAAAAAAAACATATAATAGCTGAGATCTTAGAAAAATAAATAAAATTAGTAACACAAACATAAAAGAGGAATATATCAGATCTACTTGTTGACAATTAAATTTATGCAAATAATAATAATAACTAGATTTTTCAGACAACTTTCCCCTGATCTGCAGTAAAAGGATGTCCATTGATGTGACAACGAAAGAGAAAGAGAAAGAGAAAGCAGAGATATTAAGAAAAAATTGACCAAAAAAAAAAGTAAAGAGAAAAACTTAAGTTAGTTTGATTACCTGGTTGAAATCAGCACAGAGCTCGAGAGCTATCCTGTTAGATCTGCAGAAGAACCAAGAAGACGACTTTCTGAGTAGATGTTGCCTGAACTTCCCTGTCTATATTGGATCTGCATTGCAATACGGACATCGAGATCATGGGCCCCAGCTTTGACTTTTAATATGATTGAAGTTGAATAAATTATTACACTTTTAATTACTATTTAACAGTAATTAACCTAACTCTAGGTATTATTTATCATATCACACTTACATATTTACTATCAAATAGTAATTAATTAAATTATTATATAATTTACAACAAATTTAATTTAATCCTAATTTATTTGTCATAATTATATAATAATTAACTAATCTAACTTATGCATATCTGCGAGAGTCGGATATAGAATTTTATTCGTTGTCAAGTGATAAGAGTGTTTGTTACTTAAAAAAAAAAGTATAAAGGATGAAAGTAACTGAATAAACTATCATATAAAAAGACTTGGTTCATTTTCAGCAAAGGAATTAAAATTACAAAAAAAAAAAATAGACGATTCATGTGCTGAAATTATGGAGGTTAAAAAAGAGTCCTGCTTGCTAGTCACTAGTTATTAGATCAGATCACAAGGAAGATGAAAGGCTAGCAAAAGTAATACTGAACAATACGAGCAAATTAAAAGCAGGAAAGAAATTGAAACTTCCTTACGTAGTTAACATATTAGGACTACTTGCATATTAGAATGGCATGGTCGGAGACAGGTGAATCTCTTGCAATGCAACATGCAAATGACAGGTGATGCGGAGTCAAGATATGGGTTGAGATAGGCCGGGTCAAAATAGGCAGGACGGGCCCAAAGCAGGATCCCAGAGTACCCCGCAAGGGGGCCTAGGTTCGGTGCCCAGTAAGCCCCGCCATAGAACTCCTCCCGAGACACCCTCCAACCGGGACTCCTCCCGGGACACCCTCCAACCGGGACTCCTCCCGGGACACCCTCCAACCGGAACTTTTCCCGGAATACGACTCCAGCCAGGATACCCCCAATACCTCAAACTACTCAGGCCCTATGCCATCAGGCCCAAAGCCCATTAAAGCTCGTCTAGGGGACATGGACAAGACCCAAAGTATTCTGTGGCTCCTCATGTAGTCTGCTACACCTCTACTTACAAGATACGTAGGAGATACGATGGGACAGCTCTCCACCAGGGTATCCGGCCATATCTTTGTTATTAAGGGGGAACAGTAGACGTATACAGTGATCAGGCGGTAGAGAACTAGTATAAAACTACGGTATCAGGTATGGAAAATGGAGGAGGGTCTTCGGAATACTTTGATTGATACACCCTACCCCTGTGATACTGACTTGAGCGTCGGAGGGACCTCGCCGGAACCCCTTCCGGCAGGCCAGCTGACCGTGAGCTTTCTCTGGTGTTGCAGGATTCACTGAAGTCTTCCAGCCTCTCCGATCTTCGTGACATCGCCTGTGGCTCATCTCGTTGACGTGCCTCTCCGACAGGAACAGCAGGTTTGAAAACAGAAACAGGGAAATTGAAGGCTCTTGTCGCCCATCAGAAGAACCAAGAAAAATTATTTATGAACGAGTTTAATGCTGAAAAATTTATCTGCACTACTTTATTTATGTTCAGCATATTTTATATTACTGAACGAGCTTAATGCTCAGCAATAAATCATAGAAAAATTGTACGGTCTATTCACTTCTTAAAAAAAAATCATCATTTGTTCCAACAGACTTGCAGTATATTATTGATATGCACGTGAATCTATGTTTTATCTTAATTAATTTTTAATGGATTTGAATTCAGCCCGCAGTGTATTATTGATATCCACATGCAATCCATGTTGTTATAATAATTAATTCTTAATCGATTTGATTTGACCCCGCGGTGCATTATTGATATCCACGTGCAATTCACGTTGTTATCATAATTAATTTTTAATTAAGATTTTTGCCCATTTGATTTAGTTTGATTTTCGACTCATATATCACGCTAATATTGTTTATTACAGTTTATTGATGTATGTTTTAAAACTGTATGACTTTGAGGTAAAATTTGACAACTTTAAAATTATGTTGAATATTTAGTTGTGATTATTTGAGTTGCGATAATATTGGGTGATGATGTTTATGAATTTTTAAGTTTTAATTTTTAGTCTAAAAATTTATTGTTGTGAAGTTTTGTAAAATAATTCATTGGTTGCAATATTTGAGAATTATAACTATATCATTTATTTATATATTTATTTAATTGATGAGTTGATTCGTCTTATTTTAATTCTTTCCGTTTCTATAACAATAATGAATCACATATTTTTAACTATGAAATTTATTAAAATAATTTTTCATAATAAAATGGAAGAAGAATTTTTATTAAATTCTATGATTATCTACATTGAACCGGAATTCATTGAAAAAATTGATAACAAAATATTAATTGATTTGATTTAGGAAGAATCGAATAATACAATTTTAATAGTATTTTTGTTTTATGTTTTTGAATGTATCAATTATAATCGATGATCAACCCTAGGTAGTTTTAAATTCTGACTATGACTATGCCCTTGTCCTTGCGGTGGAAAATTTTTATGAAATCGAATTATTCATCTTTGAAATTAATCAGATAGTTTTACTGAATACCTAATCAAGGCAAAGAAATTCCAAATCTAAATTCATGGAAAAGTTTATTTAGTTACTTTCACGATTTCTAAGTAATAGCTTTTTTTTAGGTAACAAACACTCTAGGATTAAATTAATTTATTATAAATTATATAATAATTTAATTAATTATTGTTTGATAGTAAATATGCTAATATGCTAAATAATACTTACTTATTTCAAAATAATCAAACATGATGATCAGTGATTAATTATTCATGCACTTAATCATTATATCAGTGTCCAGACATTAGCTTCATCGCACTTTTTTTTTTTCTTTTTTTCATCATAGCACTTGTGGCCAAAAAAAATAAAATAAAACACTCGCTCTAATGCCCCGTCAATTCGTCCCAAGATCAACATCATAGCACTTGTTAACTGAACGATTGGTTGATAGGATTAAATCGATCTAATATCATCATTAATGATGGATCAAATCAAATTCATTAAGAATTAATTATGATAACATGATGGCACAAGGATTGCAGGTGAATTCCAATAATACACATCGGGGTCAATTCAAATACATTAAAAATTAATTATGATAACAACGTGAATTGCACGTGGATATCAATAATGCACCGCAGGGTCAAATCAAATCGATTAAGAATTAATTATTATAAGAACATGGATTGCCTGTGGATATCAATAATACACTGCGGGCTGAATTCAAATCCACTAATAATTTAATAATATCAATATATATTTATTTTTATAATAATAAATTTCATTAATAATTTAACAATACGAAATATATACTGAGAAATGAATAAAATAATATTTATAATTTAATAATACCAATATATATTTATTTTTGTAATAATGAAATATATATACTAGTAATTATAAATTTTTAAAAATATTTAATAATGCAATTTATTATCCTATTCTCAATTAGTTATAATGAAGTTTTGTAACGTACCTTTAATTTTAAATAATGAATATATTACAAATGAATGTTTATGCCTTGAGTGTTAACAATGAAGAAAAAATAGAAGAAAAAATATTTTTATCATATTTTTGATATTATTTAATTACATTTATTTTAAATCCTAAATTTAAATTTAATATTTTACGAAATGTAGTTATGTATTATGATCCTTGAATTTTATTTAAAAATTATTCTTTTCTAATATTATACAAAATATTAAAAATAATTTATATTATATTTATACATATTATAGTTTAAAATATGAATTGAAAACTTATATGTCTAAAGCACAAAATATTAATAGCAATAGTAATTTAAAAAGTACCATTTTTATTAAGATAATGAATAAAAAACATCCAAAAGAATTATTAAGTTCTAGATAAAAATTTAAGAATTATTTTACATTTTTTTTTTATTTTAATAAAATAAATAGCAAGGTGAATTTTGATATTCTACTATGGATGAAAGACAATTTACTTTGTCTCTTAATTATTTGGAAGCACAAATATTATTTGATGATTAAATGAGAGTTGTTAAAAAATATATAATTTTCAGATGACAAAATTTAAAATTTTGATATTGAAAAAACTAACAATACAAGAACAAAAAAAAATAATATCACTTCCTAAGCTAATTTCTCCTATACTTAAAAAAGGATATATTAACAACTTAAATAAATATAAACTATTTTTTATATTTTTTAAATTATAAAATTATAAATATTTTTTAAATAAAAAATAATAATCTTGAACACCAAATTATAACTAATGATTCTAAATCATAAATCATAACCGCCTTTAAAACTTTAAATTAAAGATTGATAATTTTCAAACAGTCGGTTGATTTCAAATCGTCAGTTTCGAACTGCAGTCGGATCTAATGCCAAGTCTGCTCCTATAAAAACCGAAGATGCAAAAAGCTTGATGAAACAGTACTAGAACAAGGCCAAAAGCGGAGGCACAGTTCGCTGTCCATCTGTTAAGTGACTTCATTTAAAACCAATGCCACTACAATGCAAGCACATGAAAGCAGCCTTTACGAGCCTTTAAGAAATATATATAGAGATCACAATCATCATGATGAATGACACCTTGTCAACTTGCTTTCTTATGCAAAGTGTGTAAATCCAGACACTATCAGTTTAGCTTTTGATTAGCACGCCGACCCCCAAAAGTATTCAGTTAGTGAATTACAGTAGCCCACTAATCAAAGTAGACAGTAGCCTCTTTCATTCAAAAACACATTAAAACATATGTAGTTGAGTAGAGTCTACTAAGCCGCCGTGAGTTTGCGATAATACATTTTTGACAAAATGTAGGGTGAGCATATGAGATGTGAACGTCTTCTAGCAATCGCGAGACATACAGGATCTTTTAGGTGCGTGGGGTTGGATTGCTGTTGGAGACGCTGATGGAGATATGGATTAGCTTATGGAGTATAGCTTATGAAGGAGTATCTAGTTCTGGTTTGACTGTCTTGGATTCGGATTGGTGTTGGGTGTCGTAGATAGCCATGGCTAATGAAATTGGCATCATGCAGAGGGCTTTGGACTGGAGGAATTGCATTGCAGCTCCGATATCTTCTTCCATGAGCTTCGTAACTTGCCTTTCGGTGTCATCGGTTGACCATGCTGCCGCCAGCACTAGAAAAAACAAATTCACTATGTTATCAGATAGAAATATGAAAAAATTCCATGGAATTGCATGAAATTGATTCCTAGAAGCTGAACAAGCTACACGTGGAAAACTGAGATTCAATAGGTAATAATGAATGTTTAGAAAAGACAACGTATATGGTGTGAGAAGATTATGATTAGGATGTACTTCACAACAATTTTGAAGAAACATGTATGAAAAGATATCCGATTACAATTGTCACTGAAGCGCTTTGAAGTTAAGTCTGAAGCTGAAAACTTCAAAGAGACTTCTCCAACAAATTTATATGTACGAGAAAACTCAAAGGACATTAAAGTTAATTCAACTGGCACAAATCATGTCAATCTTCATGTTGCTTAAATTAACTTGAAAGTTCTGGATTTGCAGTGATTCCAATCACTTCTTGACAATTACAAAACTCCACCATTTTGAACTCACGAGGAAAGAACCATTGTTTAACCTGCTATAGGAGTATGGCCAATCATTGTTTAACTATACAAAGACATTGCACTATCGGATTGAGTCAGGTGCCTTCCCACACACTGTAAGCAGTTATTTTCACTATGGTATATATATAGATGGTACTTCAAATTAATTGTTTCTTGGAAGGAGAAAAAGCTTATTCATCTACTTTGAGCATTTTTCAATCGCATCTCAACTAGAATTGAAGGGATACTCATGCTTTAGTTATGCTTGAAAATGAATATAGACATTAGCACTTGAAAGAGATATTTTGCTAAAAAATTAGTAGTATATTAAAATGTACTACTAACAAGTAGAAGTAATTGCATGCCCTATTCCATGTGCTATAATTTACCAAGAAACTTTACCTCCACCAGCACAGGGATTTCAGCTACTAGCTGTGCAACAGCACTAGCACCACCTAGATGTCAAGTCACTTCGCCATCCCTGTGGTCACCCCCGTGAGCGGGGTGTTGAGGTATCCCTGACGGCTGCGCCACTCGACGAGCCGCGAAGAAGAGGGGGCCCACAGCCCAGGCCAGGTTCCCCTGGAGAGATCGAAGTTGTGCTTGCTCCTCCACGGATGGAACAGCCTGAGCCGCGGCCCGCTGGGCGAGGCGGCGGATGAAGGAGAGGATGACTTCGGAGACGGAGATGGCGAAGGCGAAGAGAGAAGCGAGAGTCCGGGTAGAATCAGAGAGGAACGAGGGAGGCGGAGGAGCGATGGCGGCTCGTGGACGGAGAGAAGCCGGTGCTCTTCGCAGAGGTGGGAGCCCGACGCGGAGGGATCCGTGGGCCGTACCATTTGAAGGGAAACGGACAAGGAGTGGAGTTGCGGATACGTGATGGAGGAGGAAGAGGCGAAGATTAGGGCTCGCCGAGGCGGTGGAGGCGGCGGCGGCGGAGACGACAGCGGCCATCGTTGAAATCAGCGTTCGATCTTCTGGAGGTAGAAGAAAAGAGTACCAGAGAGAAATAAAGGGCGATCAACGGCTGTGATTATATGTAGATAAAATACGGACGGATGGGATAAAAAATAGGAATCGATATTTAAACCGCTACAATCTGCTGGGCCGGGCCCAATCTGCTAGACCGAGTTAAACACAATTGAACCAGCCGCCAAATTTTTATAAATTTATCATATAATATAACTCAGTTATATCCGGGATTTAGATATCAACCATTTTCATTAAAAAATTTAGGATTCAATATATTTAAACAACTTATTAAAATAACTAAAATTAAACATATATATAAATATATATTAAATTTATTAATATTCATAAATAAAAAATATAAGCGGTTTGAGAATAATGACTAATTATATTCTTTAATAAAATTCCTATCAAACTTATAAATAAATTTTCAAAACAAATAAATAAATTTTTAATATCAAATTTACTAACTAATAAAAAAATTAAAAATATAAAAAATTTAAACAATCAAATAAATAACCTTGAAACTTGATACTATCTGTGCTAACTAAGCTCAAGCTAAATTTGATTAAGTTCAAGCTACAAAATTAAAATTTAAACAACTATTTTAAAACAATTTAAATAAGTATAATTTTTTATATTTTTATTTTTTAAAATTTATAAAAATATAAATATTTTTTTAAATAAAAAATAATAATAATCTTAAATCAAACTATAATCAATCCATAAGATTAAGATTAATGATTGGTATTTTTGGAATCATTTAAATCGAATTATGATCGGGTCTATTTAATTTTTTATAACTCTTTAATTTATTTCATCTTTTTGTGAGAATAAAATTGAAAAACTCTACCACTACTATTGAAGCTTAACTAATTATATTTGATAATTGTGCAGATATGAGACACAAATAAAGAAGAAAATGCTTAAAATTTCATAGAAATCATCACACCAATTGAACCGCTGATGAATGTGGATAAAGTACATGCAATCAAGAAAAAATATATAAATATATCATTTCAACATCTCAAAATGTTAAATCACATAGATGTTGAACAAACTATATTAGCTTGTGAGATCAAATACATTCATGAAAATTCTTATAGATTTATTCGGATTAGTACTGAGACAATCCAACTGGAATAGGGATGATTATTTAGTTAAAATCGAATCGAATTAATTTTTTTTTCAAACGAATCGATTGAATTTTTGATAAAAATTGAACAAATCGAATCGAATTTCCGATAAAAATCATAAATCATTTTTTTAATTAAGTCTAAAAATTCATGTTTGGTTTGATAAAAATTTGATTCGATCTAAAATTTAAGGTCTAAAAATTCTATTTGGTCAAAAATATTAATTTATTCGATCTATTCGATTTAACCAAATAAGAAATTTCAAACTCGAACCAAATTAATCGAATTAATCGATTTTTTAGTAAAAAAAATAAATTTTTGAATAAACCGAACCGAATTTTTAAATTCGGTGATCAATTTATTTAGTTTAACCAAACTTTTGCTCACCCTTAAATTAGAGTAATTAAATTTCTTAACAAGAGGAGAGGGGAGAGCTTGAGAAAGTTGTAGATGTAGATGCACTTTAGATATATAGTCTATGATAACATTCAATGGAAGCTTCTCAGTTTCAGAAGATGGACCCACAGTCAAGAAATAATCTACTAGAATTAATTGCTCCAATATTGAAATGCACTTCTAGCTTTAGGATAAACATTGTAATATAGGTCAAAATATCTTAATGTGTAGTTTAACATCAACCAAAGAGACAATACAAGTCAGATGCTTGATAGAATCATAGAGAGTCATAACATAATGAAGATGGACAAATTAAAGAAGCTCACCAATCATGGCAACTCTCACATTGGATCATAAGGTCATCAGGATTGTATGGCATCTCACACTTGCAAAACCTATGAACAAAATTTGCTAGTGATGAAAAATAACATGAACAACTACTAACTATGATGTTTGGACAGCTTGGGTTGGCTCATCCATCTTATTCTAACCTCCATTTAGCAACACTGTTGGTGTTGACATGACTTAAAATATTCATAACAACAAAATACCAGTATGTACAGTTTCAGCAAGGTCAGAAATACAAGGCCTGTTGTAGTTTGGTTTTGAGAACTTTGCTCTTATTGATGACTATCTAACAAATGCGACAGCATCTCTTCCCAAAATCTTTATGCATAATTTTCACAAATTTCTAAACACCGATTAAATCAAGAACATCAAATTGTTATGGAATTTCAGATAACTCTTTGCCAATTTTACAATCACCTTAAGCAAAAAATAATGGTGCCGGTGCATCTTCACTAATCAGAAGGTAAAAGTACATGAGGTGTAAGTTATATTACTGGAGAACAACACAGTTTACTTTGAAGAGGTATTTAATATTGATCCAGTATTCACCAAGTAATCATTCAAGCACAATAACGAATGAAAATGCAAAGAGATGAGCTTCCTAAGATAAGGTCAAACAGACTATAGCAAAATGAGAATTAACATCTAGGGTCTAAAGTTTTTCATAGAAAACCCAAGAAATCTACAAGGACTAGCACAAAACATGTAATGATGTCCAATCACAATCAACTTAAGGAAACAGATACCATATAAATCATCCATTCAGTGAAGTAAGGGGAATACCTAACTTAATACTTTAATAAGAACAAACCGATTGACAAACAAAAACAATATATGTGATTAAGCAGAACAACAGCTGAAAAAACTGATCATCAGAAGTAAAACTTTGGGCAACTAATTGTCAGCAATTATGAAAATTTGTTACTAGTGAGTTCGCCAAAGTTAAAGATTATCAAAAAAAATTCCCCGATCACTCATGACATAACAGATAGCAAAATAAACTAACTTTGGAAAAGAATCAGATTGCAGTTATCTTCAATGTATACCATGTACAGTTAAGAATGATGAGACGAGCATAACGGTGCGTTCGAAAAAGAGAGAACTTACACTGCGATTCTATCTGGGACGAAGCTCCCAGTGGCAGACCTATACTCAAATCGACAGAAGAAATCATCGTTCCCGACCGCACCGAGCCTAGTGTAGTTCTTGAAGGAGTGCACGGAGCATTTCCCCTCAATCGTGTCGGCGCTCTGCACGTCATAGTGATCCGACAAGAACACCTCCTTGGCGCCATGGAACTGGCGCCGCCCGCCGATCGACTCCTCCGGCCGGTAGTACCACCTCACCCTAACCCTAACGCCGCCACGAGCTCCGGCCTCGATGCCCTCCACCTTCGCCACGTACGGAGGCTTCGACGAGTCCGGCGCTCGCATCAGCACGCAGTCGCCGGCTGCACAAAATTAAACCCATTTCGATCCCTTGAAAACGAGCAAACGAAGAAAAAAAATAAAAAAAATCAAAATCCGATCGTTCCGAAGGAAAGAGAGGCGATTACGCGTGATCGATTTGCTGGTGCCCTTGATCGCGTAGGAATCGAGGGTTCGCTTCCCCTGACGCGTCTTCGCCATCGAGACGACTGGAAGTTAGTCGATAGCCGAGAAACCGAGACGGTGAAACTATGAAAGAATCCAGATTTATCGAAAAAAAAAAACACAATCCACGCATAAATAATCCTATGCGAGAGAAACAATGGACGGACAGGATCATTCGCATCCGGAAATTCACTCGGATTTTCATGATTAATTTATATTTGTGAAAATTTATTGCAGATTATAAAATAGATATTTTTTCCAATAAAATATTCTCCTATTAATTTTTTTATTTTGGTAATCTAATATCCAGCTCAATTAATCCTAAACGTCATCGATCCAGTTTGCAAAAAAAATTTATTAGCTACCAAAATATTATTCATTTAAATAACTATCATTAAAATTTTCATATAGATATTTTTTATAATATATTATAATTCAAATTCAAATTTTATATGTCAGACTATAATTGATTATGGCAAAAAATGAAACATTTATCTCTAGTGCTTCCGTCAATTCGAAATCTATTAGAAACCTGACTACAATCAGATTATTCGAAATCTATTAAAAAAAAAAAATCTGATTACGATCAAATTATACTTTAAGAGGTGTTTGGTTCAAATTATCATATAAAATCTTGGTTATGTGATTACTAAATAATCACATAACCAAGGTTATGTAGAATAAAACATAAAAAATTTGTTAACTTCGGAATCAACAAAAATCTTACTTTTCTAAGGTTTTTCGATTTCAGTTTTCATACCTCTTTTGCTGATGCGTCGGGCATGGATCATTATTCGGGAATCGCCGATTACCTAAACCAAACAAGATTTTTATTGATAACCTTAAATGGATAACTAAAGTTATCAAGAATAATCCCCAACTAAACGCATCCTAAGAGTTTAATACAGTTGAGAATATTCTCCTATTGGTGAAACTATTGGGTGAACCATCACCTCCGAGGCTTTTCCAGAGCAATCTCTCTTACTATCTAGAATGGGACCATATTGAGAACATGCTTATTTGGATGAACAACTACTTCAAGAAATCTTTTCAGACAATTTGGTTGGCCATCAAGGATGGTTTGTAGTGGGGGGACATTGCCCGCCATTGTTATCGGGGCTACCGGTGCAACCTGAACTTTCAGAAGCGTGGCCGGATCCTTCCTTCAGGGACTGAAAAACAATGTTCACATCCTTCGCGCTCCTCAGCTGCTTCTTCAAGTCCCGTGCTTCGGCCGGAGATTCGAACACGACGAGAAACAAGATGATGAAGATCGAGGCTGTCATCATTTCGCAGACGAATCTCTGATCAGAACCCATCTCGATGATTTTTTGATAGATGAATTGATGAGTAAACTGGAAAAAATAAAAAAATAAAAATTATTGAAATAAATGCTCGATGATCTTAATTCATCCAATCCAACAATGTGTGTATATATAATGACAAAAACAGATCCTACCTAAGAAATAATAAAATATTTTTTATTAATTTATTACAGCTGATTCAATCAGATGGATTTTACATTATTCCATCAAAACCTCTAAAAATAATAATTAATTAGGTCGAATAAAATCAGATTTAGAAGGACCGGTTTAGTCTCACGAAAATTTTCTATCGATCATCAGGGTAAATCGAGAAACATTAATGAAGACTCATCCAAATGACCAGCATTCTTAGGCCCGCTTTTTATTAAAGGAAAAATTCTCTGCAATGCGTCGTAGCTGAGATTCAAACCTTAGATCCCTTGATTATCCATTGAAGGGCCTAACCATCACACCATTGTCTCGGGGGCGAACTGTGTCGGGTAAAATTTTTAATGTGACTGGCTCCACCGCAGAGACTCCAGAAATCCTCGAAGGAATTTTTTGGAAAGGTACAGTACCACTCTGTTGTTAAGAGGATTCAAATACGATACCACAGATAACATTATTAATCGCTAAGAGAGCTCGAACCTGACACCTTAGATAACAAATATTTTCATATTTATCACTTGAGATAAGACACATTGACTCAATTAGAACCTTTAAAAAGACGAAACGTTCGCCCCCAACGCCCTCGTCAATCCGTCCCAGGACCAACACGGAGGAAGTAAATTATAAGGGCTAGTCTAGCTAGCCCGAATAATGACTAGTGCATAAGAGAGAACAGAAACCTGACTACTAATCAGAATTTGATCCTCATACCTCATGATAATAATACCTAATGTATTAATCATCAATTTATTTCGTGGGACAACCAGACACAGACACCGTAGATAACAAATATTTTCATATTTACCACTGAAAGGGATGCGCATCAGTGACATGACATCTGAAACAGTGATATTCAAATTATTCACACAGGTCGTAGTCTACCCAGAACATCATCATTTCAGTAATTTTTTTTGCAACTTTAATAAAGCCTCATTCACTTTAGAACTCAATTGTATTTTAGAAGTGTGATCGTTCTAATAAATTTGGGGGTCAGCGTTTCGTCTTTATCACAATGATCGTTCTAATAAATACATCAAGTAAATCAGTTTTGTTTTAAAAGTGTGGAAATTTTTTTCCAAGGTGAGTATCATCACAGTTTGGGTTCTTTGTCTTTGTATGGTTTATTTTCAAAATGAATGGAAATAAAAACTGAAACCCATCAGATGAGTGACTTCAATCAAAACAAATCCACTACGTTATGATCTAATAGACAAGCACAAGCCCCTTTATGCACTAGTTACTATTCGGGTTGGCTAGATTAGTCTTCGTGATTTACCCCCTCCGTATTGGTCCTGGGACAGACTGACGGGGGCGCTGAGGACGACCGTTTCGCCTTTTACCACAATAGACAAGCACAAAAATGTTCCTGTCCTCTCTAATGTACTGATCATTGTTCGGGTTAGCTAGACTAGTACTCGTGATTTACCTCCTCCGTATTAATCCTGGGATAAATTGGCGAGGGCGCTGTAGACGAGCGTTTCGCCTTTTTATCACAATAGACAAACACAAAAAACAACGAAGAAATAAAGCCTTTGCTCGGATAATGATTTAATAGACATAATTAAAAATTTTAAAATTTAAATCTTAATTATAATGTTATAAAAAAAATCTATAGTGAAAAATAGGTTTTAAAATATTAACTATTTAGATAGATTTTAATTAATATTTCTAAATAAAAACAAAATCTTTAAAAAATA
>JBBUKS010366668.1:0-19523 GCA_038050645.1 Hedychium gardnerianum
AAAATTAAAATTATCTTTGTGTATTTTAAATTATTCAAATATATTTTAATTAGATTTTATAAGGTATCGTCTAATTGTAAAATAATGATAGGAATAAGAAAATAATAATAATAATAATAAAATGTCAAGAAATGAAATATATGTATGATAAATAGAATTTCACATAAAAAATAAAGATAACAAGAAAATAAAGATAAATCTTGGAAGAAATGAAATTAATCACAGTAATTAATTTATTCTTTGAAGAATCGATAAATACACTTAATTAATTCTTCGAAATGAAATCAATAATTATAATTAATTACAGTAATTAATTAATTTTTAACGAAATCATATAATTAATGAATTAACATAGTATTTATACAAATACAATTCATTAATTAATATTAATATATAAATACTCTAATTAATTAATATTAATAGGCCCCACTAAAATTGAGGCCCTAGGTAAAGGCGTATGCCTTGAGCCGGGGCTGAATTTAGCTATTAACAATATGGTATTTTGTCACCTCTTGTTTTATCATTCTTTTATTAGGATATCAAGAAAATTTCTAGTGTGAGTTTAATTAGACCAATACAAGTAAAAAAAAGAAGAACCTTTTGACAAATGATGAAATATTTATTGTTTATCAAGTCATATAAAGAAAGATATATTTTATCTTGAATTTCAATTTTATTATATATATTTTTAATTTTATAGATAATAGCATAAGTATATACAACCTAATAATTTTAATTTATTTCTATTATTACATGTAGAAACATTATATCCATGTTGCAGCAATCAAAATCTTAGAGAAGTTTTATAAAACCCATAATTCTTATCATCAACCTAAAAGATCCACTATAAAAAAATATATTTTTTTAGTGATTAATTGTAGCGACAAAAATAATTCATCATAAATCTATAATAAATTTAGCGATAAATAAGAAATCATCACTAATCAATAATAAAATTAGCAAAAAAAAATCACAATAAAATAATTTTTATCGTAAAATTTATTATAAATTTGGGAAGAAATTATAAATTTATCGCAAATTTTATGATGAAATTATAAATTTATCGTAAATTTTGTGATGAATTTTTAATTCATGATAAATACTGTGACGAATCCTTAATTAGTCATAAATTCTATGATGATTCTTAAATTTATCACAAATTCATAATTTGGCGATGACAAATTTTTTTGTCGTCAATCGGCAAACGAATCTCAGATTTATAAATTCTAAATTTCCCACCTTTCATCTTCCCAAAATGCACCCTAAAATTCAAAATTAAGGAAATTTTGGGACGAACTCGGAGTTCGTCGCCAAATCGGAAATAAAAGCTAAGTCTCACATTTCCTCTTCCAAAATCCCCGAGCCAACACTAACTCCCTACCCCCTCCTTCTTTGGCGACGACCGGCTGAGCAGCACACCTCCGAGGAAGGTAGCTCATACCCATTGGGACTGCTCTTAGCTCACAGGTGCTCCTGTGCTTGGCAATGGTGGTGGAGCTAATGATGCCTGTGTGGATGCTAGGTCGTCTTCTACTGGTGCATTTGGTGGTGGGTTCGCAAATGTTGGTACAAGTGGTGGAGCTTCTTCAAGTGGATTTTCTGGGAATATTGCTGGAGGTGGTTTTGCAGCTCTTGCTTCTCAAGGAGGTGGATTTGCTGGTGCTACTGGAGGAGGTTTTGCTGCTGGTGGTTTCGGTACTGGTGGATTTGCTGGTGCTTCTGCAGGAGGTTTTGCTGCCGCCGCCTCCAGTACTAGTGGATTTGCTGCTGCTGCCTCTAGTGGCAGTGGTGGTTTTGCTGGTGCAGGTATGGGAAGAGGATTTACTAACATAACTCCTACAATGGGTGGTTTTGGTGGTGCCGCTTCTCAAGGCAGTGGTTTTGGAGGAACTAGTTTTGGTGGTGCGTTAACAGGCTTTGCATTTATATTAAAACAAATATATATGATTGAATTTTATCGCTCACATTTTCTGTGGTCATTTCCGAAATGCTTTCACATTCTAATTTGTTTAACTAAATCTCAACTCAGTTATAGCTTTCTTGCTCAGGAACGTGGATGAATCTAACTTATCTTTTCCATTTCACAATAACACATTAGATATGACATTGTTTATTGATTGGTGGGACTTTAGTAGTATGCATCTCTGATAACACAAAATTTGTTTTATATTCTCTTAAATTAAATAGGCTTGACATAGCATAACATATGCAACTATTATTATCAAACTTCAAAATGTCAATCTAGTTTATCTGTTTCTCTTCTGGTGTCTACTGTTTTGCATTTCAGTAATAGACAAAGATATCAACTAGATCGTCATGAAATTACTTTTTCAAGAGAGTACTTCACTGTAGGATGCCTGCCCACACCATTGTATTTTAGCTCAAATTAAATTGATTATATTTTCTCATATTATGGCTTTTTAGGTGGATTTGGAGCTTTTAACAATACTCAGGGAAGTGCTTTCTCTGCGTTTGGAGGGAGTGGCTCCACTGGAACAGGAAGGCCACCAGCAGAACTGTTCACTCAAATGAGGAGATGAGTTGTTATTGCTACATATCTCTACCAAATTATGAGAACAGGTAATGGTAGTTGGTAATGATCATTTGTCTCTAAGAATCATGTTTGTTGCTGCTACATTTAGAAAAACTAAAATAAATAAAAATAGAAAGATAGGGAATGATTTTACCCCTGGAAGCCAGATTCCAGTTACAAAAATTGTTCATATTGAGGTAGAGTTAAATTGTCACGTTACTTTTCCTTTTCATAAATAATTGGTGTTAACTGTAGGGTTAAAACAATAACAGTTTAGGCATTTCAATGTTGTTGATCTCTATTTTGAAAAGCATGCAAAGGTTGAGAATGAATTGAAATTTCCATTTTTATTTTTTATAGAATGCTGAAATTCAATTCGTTGCATTAAAGTTATATTTTCTGAACGCCATATTCTGACCCAAGATTTTTTATATTTTTTTAAGAAAAAGTTTTTAGGGCATGAAGCTGTGTTTTTTGATGTAAAACTTCTGTATGCTCGGATCTGGCTGAAGCACTGACCAAGAGCATTTGCAGATCATTAAATGCAAACGAGCTCCAGTGTGAGTATATTACTATTATGCAATAACGCTTTTAGTGCCCATGATATGCAAATTCTCAAGTTTCTGATCGTTTTACTTCCTCGATAACAGGACTGATGGCAGGGAATCAAGACTAAAGTATCAAATTAAGCTACGAATGTTCAAACTTTGTGACTCCAGTAGAAGGATATAACCTTATGACACACTCATACTTTAGGGAGATTGTTATGGTTAAGGTTGTGTTGTTACCAGCTATTGACTAGTTTCAGGAATTCGCATCAGGAATCTGGACAATCACGCATTAGTTGTTATGTTGATGCTTGTCCGAGGCAATGTGAAGATCGATATAAACAACTGCTTGATGAGTAGGCCAATCACAGGTAATTTGTAAAATTTGACCAGACTTGATCTTGAGCTGATTCAAGGGAGATGGCCCTAAGTCGCACACAAAGTTCCCCATCAAAACTGCCCAAATGGAATAATCCTTCTATGATGCTTCAAAAATGCTCCATAGGGGAAGAAGCTACTATAAATTTCTAATAAAGATCAACTGTTTCCCTCCATAATTTTACAAACATAAGAACTCCTAAAGAAAACAAGTTTAAGTTCGAAAAAGAGCAGATATAAATTCCTCAGCTAGAAGGGGTCATTCTGTATGTTGTTTCAACATAGCTTGCAAATTACCTTCCCTGCCTTCTTCGACAACAAAGAGAACAGAATCAGATTCCACTGCCACTTACAAAAACATCCTCCAGCTAATAAAAAAAAGTACATGATGCATCAGGTAGGAATCAAGTTCCCTAGCTCAAATCTTGCATTCGTAGCAAAAAGTAGTTGAAACTCCAAAAGTTTCTATCACAAGGACCAACTTCAAGCTTCCCTTCCCTACTCTTGTAAGCTTCAATGGAGGTTTTCAGTCAATTAGCAATTGTACTCGGAGAACAAGGCGAGTTGTAAGTTTTATCACTGGGACAGCTTTTAGTCCTCTAATTACTAAACAGTGTGCAATGATTAGCGAGAAGTTGAGGCGAGACAAAGAGGCTCTCTTTCATGGGGGCGCAGCATATTCCACTGCCAAGTTCATTTCATCAACAAGAGGAAGGGATAGTATTATTCTTATCATGCAAAAGAGGGATTCTTCCATCGACTTTAGCGATTTTTCAATGCCTGTTTTTCGTCGCGTAAAAGAGGGTGGACATATGCTTCGGAGAACAATGAAGGGATGATCAACACTTGGTTATGAGCAACATTCCGCGAACAATGTCCTTAATTGATCTCAGATATGGTAATCTGATCGCGATGCTCGATTTACTGTTTGCAAATCTAGCTAGTACTTGTTCCGCGAGAATCATATCCATCCTAACTATTTAAAGGTGCTAGATATGAATGAGAACAATTAATAGTCCTTCTTCATTTACAATTGTGTGAAACATTCAAGAAATTTCACACTCGAAAGACGGGATGATTCGACTCGATCGACAACAGAAGGAAGGATGACACTTATTTCTTGTGTTGGATCTCACATCGACAATTGGCTTCGGGTAAATGGATAACTTCTCATCTCCTTTCCACTGTTGACAATGATCGAATGGCGAATATATGTATCAAGAAGAGAAAAGGGAATCTCATGCTCATTTCATATTCCTTCAGTTGTTTATATAAAAGAATGTATCTGATTCTGCTGTTGTTAACCAGTCAAAGAGAACCTTCAAACTTGCTTAATTAAAAAACTGAGCAAAACAAGTTCGAATCGAACAAGCCTGTTCGATGTTCAGCTTCTTAGAATTCAGTAACCGGGAAAGATGGCATTGAGTCTCAAAATTCTCTTTACAAGTATATGGTTCTTCGATTTCTTTTATCAGTCTTTAGCCAAAGAATAGATATTTAAGGATCTATTCTTCTGCACATACAACTAGTTAAAGTTCTTAGCTAAAAAAAATTGCCTCTGAAGAATATATTGTCAACTTAAGTCCTTAAGAACCGAAAAGCAAGGACTAGATCTCTTTTCGAGTTGCTCTGAAGATCGGATCGATTTACGGGTGGTTTATTCAAATGATTCCAAATTCTCATTTGCATTTGCAATTTGCCTTATAAAGTGAGCTTTGTGCTAGCTCTCACCTGCAAGAGAAGCAATTGAGCTTATATAGACATGTCCTGAAGCCATCCGTTTCGACTACTCACCAATACGACACACGCATAATTCAACCTAGATCGAGGATACGATACACATAAGGTAAGAAAAGAAAAGAAAAGAGAGACAAAGAAAGCAAAGAAATGTTTGCCTTTTTGTTTGATGGCCTTACTATTTCAGATGTATCATCATCACCAAGGCTACAACAACATGCTTCAAGGAGGAAGCATTCCTGATGAGTCAGGATTATTCTTGTCGACCGACGCGAAACCGAGGCTGAAGTGGACACCTGAGCTCCATGATAGGTTCATAGAAGCAGTTAATCAACTTGGTGGAGCTGACAGTAAGTATTCATACATTCAAACAAAAAAACCAAATCTTCTTGCCCCGAGACCTGATTGTTGTTGTTCAAGCATCATCTTGCAGAAGCTACACCGAAAACGATCATGAGACTCATGGGAATTCCTGGACTGACATTGTATCACCTCAAAAGTCATCTTCAGGTCCTGACTAACTTCACAATTTGTTTGTTTGTTTGTTCTTATTCGATTCCTTCTTCGAAGAATGGTGTTTCTCTTGTTGGATTGTAGAAGTGCAGGCTCAGCAAAGCTCAGGCACACACTGGAGGAAGCAGTAAGAGTGGTAAGAGCAGCATTCAACTGAGACACAATGTTGCAGCAGAGAGACCGAGCGAAACCGATATCATTCGACAACCTAATAGGTAAGGGAGCATCGAAAATCAAGTACTATAATGATTCAAAATGGATGCATCTTCTTCAACTAACAGACTATCAATTTCAGGCCTATTCAGATAAATGAAGCACTTCAATTGCAAATTGAAGTGCAAAGACAGCTACAAGAACAATTGGAGGTAAATAAATCACTTGGAATTTATCAAATTTTCAAACTTGTTGCAGGTCAGTGATGTTGCAAACTGAAACTTTTAAAAGGTTCAGAGGCATCTACAACTCCGAATCGAGGCGCAGGGGAAGTACTTACAATCTGTGCTGGAGAAGGCTCAAGAAGCATTAGGGAAGCAGAATCAACTCTCTGAACAGGTCTCCAGTACAGTGTCAAATGGATGCTTAGGCAATGCAGTTCCAGTTCCTGAAGATCTTCTTCCCAGCTCCAACAGTAGTTTCCTTACATCATCTGAAGGCTTACAAAAGGAACGAGAATCGAATCGAAAGCCATTTTCGTCTTCTATTTTGGGAAGAGGGGGAGCTGGTGCAGAAGCTGACACTGAAAAACTTGATCTCAATGTGGATGAAGATGATGAAGAAGGTGCAATTGAGAGCAAAATTGACTTGAACTGATTCAGTGAAATAGAAGATGATTCATGGAGAATGTTGAATCAAAATTTGTGTTTTAGATGCTTTTTTATGGATCGATATATAATTATCTCTCCAAAAACATAATTAAGTAGTTGCTCAGCATTACAGTTTGGGAGATGACATGAAACAAAAAAGCATTCATGATTCATCTCTTCTTCTCCATCAAACTTGCACTACAAAAACCACAACGATACGACATTAAAGGAAGAAACAGAAAAGAAAAGAAAAGAAAAATTAACTGGACGCTGCAAATCGATGAAGTGAAGGCATGGAAATCGACAGGGCCATTGCAAAACAGAGCCCAGAGCTTGTGCATGCCTCGACGGTATACGTTTATTGAACTCCTACTTTTGCTGTGATGTGTGAGGTTTGAGTTGTTCAGAACTGGACGCCGGCGTAAGTCTGGCCGAAGCTCCATCCGGGCGGCGCGACTCCGGCGGATGTGACGCTGTGGCCGTCGCTGGTGGTGACCTTGAACGACAGTGACTGGCCGTCGAGGTAGCTGTTGCTCTGCCAGTTTTGCCCCCAGTTGCGGCTCATCGCCTGCCACCCGGTCCTCGATCCCTTCACCGACACCGCCGCCACGTCGCCGGAGCCGCCGACGTTGGTGATCAGCACCAGGTTGAAGTAGGAGTGGCCGTTGATCGTGAACCTTATCCCCCCTTTCCTCACGCACGACACTCTGCGACAAAATTGGACATTATTGATTGAATTGTTCATTTCTTTTGGATGTTTTTAAAATATTTTGCGTTTGTTTCAATTGTGTTTATGAATCTTTTAGCACTTTTTTTTTCCACCTTCTGAATTGAACGGGGACGATGCCGGCTTTGTACTCGGCGATTCGCTGGAACACCGGCTGAGAAAGGTCGAAATGCTGCCGCGGCGGGTTGCACCAGCCGCCTTCGGCGGCGGCGAGGGCGTAGTTGGGCGGGCAGAAGTTGGTGGCGGTAACGACGACGGAGGCGCCGCCCGGGAGGCATCCACCGCCGCCTGCGCACCTGATCTCGTAACAGGCGCCGCAACTCCGGCCGCCAGAGAACAAGGCAGTGCTCAGCGCCGCCGTGTCGGTTCCGTAACCCTGGCTGTAGAGGTTCCCATACCCACAAGCTCCTCCTGTGAATTCCACGATCGACAAAACTCAAATCAAAATCAGATCTTGATGCGATTGAACTGAAAAAAAAAAATCGAACTTTGCGAAGATTGTGTGATGAATTACCCATCGTTCCGGCGGCGTCGCCGCCGCCGTAGAAGGTAGCATGAGCAGTGGACCATCCGCCGCCATTGGCGACGCCTCCATGAACATGAAGCGCTCTGGCAACGAGGAGGAAAGAACAGAGGGAGAAACCAAGCAGGGACTCCATGGCGACGATCAATGAAAAGAAAAGTGAGTGACTAGCAAATCTTCTTATAGATCTCAATGGAGCAAGATTTTGATTTTGATTTTGATTTATTTTTTTTTTTACTTTCTCTCTCTCAAAAAAATAATTAAAAAGTCACTTTAAATTTCCATTTTAGCTTCTAAAGTTCAGTAAATTGCATTTTTATCCATCATAATTTTAAAAGCCGTCTTATACTATTTGGTAGCTTGTAAGAGTTGGTTTCGCTTGGTTTATCCAAAAATCAAGACTCAATTGAGTGAGTGATAACATCCAACACATAATTCATTGTAAAGTTTTCTATACTAGTCACTGTTCGGACTAGTTAGACTAGCCTTCATGATTTACCTCCTCCGTGTTGGTCTTGGGACGGATTGGCGGGGCGCTGGGGACGAGCGTTTCACCTTTTACCACAATTGTAAAGTTTTTTGAGTTTCCACTAACAGATGTGGTGGTTAATGAAGGATGATTTATCAAATTGAGATCGTGAGATCAAAACTCGAAATTAGTAGGACGAAAATTCTTATACTCCGAAAAACTCATCTCTCTCCATGGGGTTCTATCGTTATCGTGATTAATCTCCTCCGTATTAGTCCTGAGACGAACTAACGAGGGGCATCGGGGACGAACGTTTTCTCTTTTGCCAAATTTTAAAGTTTTTCGAGGTCTTGTATAAATTTTCAACGAGTATAAAATATCTCATTAAATGCATGATTTCTTTCTAACCACTATGTTAGGACAAATACTTCCATGATTTAGTCTCTTCCAAAGAGTGTGAGCCGCTAAGATGACGATTTCATTTTTTACTTCAATTGTAAAATTTTTTGATATCCTCGGGGATCTGATGTAGTAGTAAGATGTAGAATGTATTTTTCAAGTACTTAGAGTTCAATTTTCATACATGACACACCTACAATGATTGAATTATTAGTAAAATTAGAATATCACAATAAGAGTCATTGTATTTTCTAAATTTACTTGATAGATAAAATATAAGGTCGGACCGTCTATTTCATAATTAATTAGGTTAGAAGCGGAAAGACTATGAAGTTTTTTATAATCAAAGGGCTATTGAGTAATTTTATTAACTTGGAAGTTGAAAGAGGAAACACATGGAAAATTTTAGGACAAAAGAGAAAATTCTTTATAATTGTATTTTTTTTTTTAAAGAGCGAAAGAGAGAGATGTGGACAGGTGGAAGAAAAGAATTATAAAGAATCAACTGAAACTGAACTAAACTGAAATGCTCAGTAACAAACCTAAAATTTTCTTTCCCTTCCGAATTCCAACACTCACTTTGACCCTACTGCCTGCCTGGTTAGGTTTACACATTTCGAGGTTTTTGAAACTCGCACAATTTTTGTTTTTAATCTTGTTTTTTTTTATTTGTTTCTCCTACACAAATAAAAATACATTCAAATCATATCTTTTACAACAGACAAAAAAAAATATCAAAGGATAATTTATTTATATTATAATTGAGATTCGAATTTTAGAATTATTAATTAAATAATTTAATTATTATAGAAAAGAAAATAAGAGAGATGATGGCATGCAAACCCTAATTGATACAATTCTCTGCAACACCACAAAACCCTAGAACAGGTGTAAAGCACAACTGATATATATGCAGTGCAACAACTCATCATCTCAGTTTCAGGAATATAATCCACTGTAATTATAATATATATATTATATGGTATTAATTTTGGCTTAATTAGCTTTACAGGGATTTACTTTAAGCAAATTAATTAGCATGGGATATTGTTTGCTTTTATATAATAAATATATAGAGAGAGGATTAGGGTTTGTATATTAATCTACATGAATTAATGGTCAATGCATGAGGTATTATCATAATAAGATTTGAGGGTTAAATCCTGGTTAGTAGTCAGATTTCTGTCCTCTTTCATATATTGATTATTGTTCGAATTAGTTAAATTAGTTTTCATGATTTATTTTTTTCGTATTAATTTTGAAATAAATTAACGTTTCACTTTTTCGCCGCAACGTGGATTAGGGTTTGTATATTAATTTGACTTTACGTTGGTAAATTTCCCACACAGTTTCGTGGCCTTCAAACGTCGCCTTGGGAATCGAATCCTTGAATTTATTCTAAAGGGAAAGGGGGAACGGAAGGTGGTGAGTCCGTCAGAGGAAGAACATGAGAGAGGATCAGTCACACGTGGCGAGCGCACGAGATTAAAGGAAGAACAGATGGCTACCAATCAAGCATGTCTCATGCTCCACCTTCCACTTTGTGATCCATGGACACCTAAACCTTTACCTAGCTACACGAATAATAAACCCATGACATTCTATCCAAATCTAATTCAGATCCATCTCAAAATTTCATCATCTACATAAGTTTCATCATGCACTTGCTATCTTTTACCTTGAAATAATAATATAATAATTAAATTTTTTAATAAATAATTAAAAGATTTAAGATTTGAATTTCAATTATAACGTATTATAATTTTTTTTCAAGATCTAAGAATATTAAGTATTTGGATAGATTTTCATTAGCACTTTCTGATTTATTCTGATGATCAATAGAAAATTTCTGTGAAATCGAATTGTCACTCTAAATTCGATGTTATTTGACTTGATTAATTTTTTTTCTTTATTGAATTTCTCTCCAAAACCATTATATGAGAATTGTTAGTTCTAAAAAAAAAAAATTACCTACTTTTATTTTTATTATCATTACATAAATAAAAGATACATCATCATCTTAAAAATACTCTCATTATCTACTCTAGTTTTAATTTTAATCAAAATTTCTCTAATAGTATTTGATTAATTTCGATTAAGTTAGATCAATTTTAATTAAATTAGACTAATTTTAATAGTATTTTAATAATCTTTACCCACTTCCGTAAAGAAACTCTCACTAATTGACGCAGATAACATAATATATGTAAGAATAATTATTTTAATAGATGTTGAAGTTAACTTTCAATAGGTATAAAATATCTCTCTTGATGTTTTTACGGGATAAATAGATGATTATTATATGAGGTTTCATCAAAAGGTCTAAAGATCAATTTTTAACGACGTAATATTTATCATATTTCTATATTTTTCCATGTAATAATTACTATTCAAAAGTTAATAGTCATCCTTAAATTTATCTTTTTTTTTCAAATAGTAGGAAGTTATTTTAGAATCTCAACTACGGTGCATTATAGAAAATTTTTCCTCCAATAAAAAGAGGATCTTATAATACTGGTCATTTGGATGAGTCTCCATTAGCGCTTCCCGATTTACTCTGGTGGCTGGGGGAGAATTTCTGTTGGACCGAACCGGTCACCCCAAGTTCGACGTTACCCAACCTGATTAATTTTTTTTAGGAGGTTATTTTAGAAGGATTGTGAAGGTGACGATTTTATTTTTTGTCATCAAAATATCTTTCTGAATACTTGATCTCTTTTATAAGATTATTATATTAGAGTAAATATTTTTGATGATTTATCTCATTTAAAAAAAATATGAAGTCAACTTGAGAGTCGTTAAAATGATGATCTTTTGCTCTAACAAAAATAAGCATGAAGAAGAAATAATATGATCGATAAACTCTAAATTTAAGTAGCATAACATTGCATAAAAAGTATTTAAGAATAGCTAACTAATCTCTTTCATCAAATTAATGTAAACATTGATTATTATTGAAATATTCATCATATTGAGAAAAAAAAATTAATTTTTTTTTTATCGAAGTTATAAAACAATGGATACCTTGTTTATTCTCTTTGTCATGTTTTCCCTCAAGTTAATGTGGTTGGGGGTAGCGATCAAACGTTGAAAAAAATAGAGGGCTTTTTGGCAATTCAGAAACATTGGGGCCATTTAGAAAATGGTAAATTCAGAAGGGTATAAATGAAATATCTATATATAAATTTACAAAATTCCATATTTTTAAGCCTCCGCCATCAACTCTGGTTAATGGCGAAGAGCAGCGGGCGGGCGAGCGAGGAGAGAGAGAGAGAGAGAGCCGAGCAAGGGGATGAGAATCCATTGCCCGAGAGCAGAGACTCTATTTCGAATCGTCCTTTGCATCTAGGTATGTATTCTTCGATCGAACTCTTCCTCGATTTCAATTGCATTGCGGATGTCTGCTGTTTCGTTTTCCTTTTCCGTTTCGAATCGAAAGGGGAAAACCTCTTTAGATGATCGGAAAATGTCGCCTGATGTTCTCCCGATCTTGGTAGCCCGAATCAGTTCTTTTCACATAGGGCTATTTCCAAATCAATCAACTTTCACTCTTTCTTCTGCCACAAACAAAATCTGTTTGTTTCTGGGCCGATTTTGTAATGATCCGAATGGAGAAAAAAAAAAGGATCTTTTTTATTGACGGACCAAATTTCTTCTACCACATTGGATTTCCATTTTTGCAGAGGAGTTGTGAATGATGATGTCAAAAATGAGCGAGCACATTGAACAGATCAAAGAGATGATCCGTGAGTTCAGGGGTTCACCATCGTCTTCAGATTCGGAAAGTGAGAAGCCATCCTCTCACAATTCACGAAAGAAGCATTTATTTGGGAGGAAGGAACCAATCCATGCCTTACTCGGAGGAGGAATGTGTATGTATCTATTGTCATCACAACATTTATTTACAGTGTGTATCAGTTTGATCCCTGGAATTGAATTTTCTTATTCAATTCTTGTGCAATTGCTAGAGTAAAACAAATAATGTTATTGCGGATTAATGGAGGCTTAAAGATATAAGGATTGGGAAACATGAACAATACATGCAATCTTTCACTGATGGAAAGAAGATGAATTGGATCAGGATCAATATTATGTTAAAAGGAAATTGTGGAAATATACTCTTGGTCTTTTAGTCATTTCAAGATAGATTTTGTTTTGATGTTATCAATTTTCTTGCTTGGAGACTTAGCCGAGCTAGTATCAACTTAGTCTCTTGTTTGCTAGTTTGTATCATATTTTGTTTATGTAAACAGATCGAATCCATTACGATCAGTGTGGCCTAAATTTTCCATTAATCACATACACTAGTTCAGTGAATACATCCTGATTTATGACTTTCTTTTACTTTCAGCTGCTGATATTATTCTATGGAGGAACAAGCAATTGTCTGGAAGCATACTTACTGGAGTTACTGTCATATGGCTTCTTTTCGATTGGATTGGATATCATCTATTGGCTTTTATCTGCCACTCTCTTATACTTACATTGGCTATATACTTCCTTTGGTCTAGTTCAGCATCTTTTGTCAATAGGTAATTCAGCCAAAATAGGTTCTCTTGGAACAGCAATCTGATGAGAGTTTGAATTGCCTCATGATGTTTTCCTAATTCATGGTGTTCAGGTCTCCGCCAAAATTTCCTGAAATTATTATACCTGAGGATGCATTCTTAAGGATAGCTCATGTGGTAAGACATGAAATGAATGAAGCATTTGCAACTTTTCGATATGTCGCTTCCGGGAAGGACTTGAAGAACTTTTTGAAGGTATGTTCTCTCTTTTTCTTCTTCTCGACTTTCTTCATTTTGTTGGCTTCAAAATTTTCATCGAAAAAAGGCGTTTCGTAGGTGATCGGAGGTTTGTGGATCGCATCAATAGTGGGTAACTGGTTCAGTTTCTTGACGCTTGTATACATCGGTCGGTTTCTTCTGTTCTAAATTTCACAATTTTATGACTCAAAATTTAACTATGTTGGATCTTGAATGGGGCAGTCGTTATACTCGTGCAAACTGCTCCTGTCCTGTACGAGAAGTATGAAGACCATGTCGACGCAGCTGCTAAGAAGGCGATCGTCAAAATCAACAAGCACTACGCAGTCCTCAACAGAAAGGTACTGCAGAAAATTTCGGGGGGAACTTTTTCCAGCAAGAAGCAGAACTGAGTCTTCTCTTCTACATCTTTTTAGCAACAAGTAATCTTTTTGCATAGAGATTGTTAGTAGATGCTCGATCTCAAGCAAATGCATTCTTTTGTTTCTTCGCAAGAGAAGACATCCATTCCTTTCAATTCAGACATGAGTTTAAGAATTAGTGATGCCTGAATAGACTGCATTAGGTTGCCTTGATACATGTATATCTTGCTCCTTCTACAGAACAAAAAGAAGAATGCAAACTAACAGTTTTTACTCTTGAGTTCTTTCTTATCATCTCATCTCATCAAGTTTTACGAATTCAAGTTTTACGCCTAGCAATCTTACAAATTCAAGTTTTACGACAATAACTAAAAGAGCATCCAGCCGTCCAGAAGCGACCGCTGCGATCCAAACATCTGCTCAAGGAGTATCACCATCGCCATGGCGAAGGATGCATCCAGCCCTGGCTCTATGATTAGCCAGAAGACATCAAGGCCAAGGGCAACCCCCTGGGCAGTCTCCTTCCTCTTGATCTCTGCCAATTGCCGCCGCTCATCGTCGAAGAAAGCACAGCTCCGTCGCGAGTAAGTGCCTTCGATGTTGTAGCCGAGGCGAGAGTTGGAGCCTGAAGCACAAGGAGTCACATGTGCCAAAGCCTTGGAGTGCAGGAGCCGAGTGTGATTCTTCTTGACAGTAAACTGAGGGTTGATGGTCTCTTCGGCATTGTAAATGAGCCACTGATCACCTAAACTGAGCCTCTGCATGTTCAATATTCAAATGGTGAATGATCAGTCATGAAAGTGGAATCTCGCGACTACTAGCAAAATCACATCAAGGCCCCCTTCATGCTAGTTCTGTCTCTAAGAACATAATTTAGCATACCAACAAACACTCGGTAAGCATGCTTTCAGCCCTAGCATTTCTTTGTTCCCTTCTTGTAACTTTTCCTTAGAAAAACATAGACTACAGAAATAAGAGAAGGGTCTCAATCTCCTATCGAATTATACCAATGGTGCTCAAGAGTATTTGACCAGATGAATAACTCATCAGTCTTTGTTCTAATGCACGCAACAAGGATTCCACAAGAATAGTCAAGGTCTTTTCTCCAAAGTTAGTGGCCATCAAATTCCATGTCACAAGCCATCTGCTAGTGTGTCCTTAGGAAGATTCTTCATGATTTCTGTGTAAGTATTTGGTATTTCTCCACTTGCGCTTTAAGCTGCTAAAATTTTTGTTCAATTTTGCTTGCAAAGATCTAATTACCTAAATCTTGAATGAAAACAGTAGGCTGCTGGATTCATGAAAGTTAGAGAAAGCTGAAAAATGGTAGCTACAAACAATTTAGGGTAAGCATCAAATGATCCATGGCAAATCAAACCAACTACAAAGCCATTTTTTCGAGATTCACCAGAACAAAAAACCACAGTTTTAGGGATTCGACACAGATTGGTCCTTTGCCTTACCTTTCTCCGGATCGTGTGGAGCGGCTTCCCATCGGCGTCCATGAGAAGGATCTCATTCCTACTCCCCACGGCGTAGTTATCGACCCGGAACACCAAGTTCCCCTCCGAATCGAAGACCGCGAAGCCGTTCCCGTTGAAGAGGAGCGACTTCCGCCACACCGTCAGCTCCACCGCCGCCCGCCCGTCGCCGCCGCAGGGGGGATCGTCCCCGGGCGACTCCGCGGCCACATTCGACGCCGGGGAGGCGTTGGGGTGTATCTTCGCCATTCCCGTCAGGGCCGAGAAGGGGGAGAACGCAAGGGAGCGATCGGCGATGGCGACTTCGACCTCGGCAGGACGGCGAGTATATTTATAGCCTCCAGCTTCCAGGACCACCGAGGCACCCAAGCGCCAACACGTGCGAAGCGAGTGAGCATGAACATTCTCTCTATCTTTCTCTAATTTCCAAAAGGCCCTCAAAGTTTTATAATTATTTCTCTCAAAACCCTCAAAGATTTCATAAATGCCACAGCGCCCCTACTTTTTTCAATATTATTATTTTCAAATTTCTATACATTAATATAAAGCAATTCTACAAAAAGTTGAATCGCTCGTCCGCTATTATCCCATATGATTGAAAGAAAATAAATTAAAAAATTAAAAAAAGTTATTATATATATATATATATAAATTTATTGATTTCATCAAAAATTAATTTTTATTTAATTTTATAAATTTATTATATAATAATCAACTCAATTATGCCTTGAATAATATAAACCAAACAAGAGAATAACTTTGAATATTGACTTTTATTTTTCTAAAGTTCATACAAAAAAGGGAGAATAACTTTACTAAAATATATAAGAGTGTAAATAATAAGAAGTTCGAGCTCGGTTCATTTTTCTTAAATTCGAGTTCAATTCAAGTTTGATTTGAATTTTAATTTTTAAGTTCGAGTTTGACTCATAATGAAATTAAATAATTCACGAACGATTCAAATTCGGCTCAGAAAAACTGATTTAATTTTTAAATGAATTTAGTTTGAGTTTGTTTAAGATAATTAATTATTATATATATATATATAATAATAATAAAAAAGTAAATAAGTTTTTTAACGAATATGTTTTTGAGCTTTTTAACGAACACGTTTATAAGTCTCTAAATAAATATATTCGTAAGCTCACGAATTAAATATTGTTAAACTCGAGCTCGGCTCGTTAACTTGATCGAATGAATTCAAATAATTTTTTTTTCGAATCAAAACTCGAATAACTCACGAATGATTTGACTCGTGTTACCCATATATATATATATATATATATATATATATATATAATAAAATAAAATAAACACGTAAACAAATATAATTATTTTAAGAATATTGTAAAATACAAAATCCAAAGTTGATTTATGATTTGAAAAAGTCAATAATACATATTCCATAGTTGAGTGGACATAAAAGCAATGCCAAACATGATTCTCTACTTTATTTATGTACCGAAATCAAAAACATAAACATTGGCATTAATTGGTTATGTGGGTTAGGAATCTTATAAAAGATAGGTGTTGGAAGAGTAAAGATGGGAATGTGGTAGTGGAGATATGAGCATGAACATTGGCAACCATGAATGGAAAGTAGGCATGTACTTGATAATGACGTTGATCGATCCATACCTCACTAAATGGGTCGATCGACTAATCTTTATATTATTATTATTAATAGATTATTGCATCAAAGTGATAAAAGATGAAACGCTAGTATCCTCATCAATCTATTCCAAGATCAACACGGAGGAGAATAGATTATTGCATCAAGCACATTAGGTTTGGGGGCTTATTGGATATGCCAAAATGTGATCATGACTTGTGATATGGGTGATTAAGCTGGCCCCATGGTAGTACGGATATATATCGCGTGTCGAAAAGTTAAAGATCAAGACTAACGAAAGAGCGCGCCCACCCGACCGGGTGAATCATCTTCTCGGTCGAATATACTATATGACCGATCGGATATACCTTACACCACTCGACCGGGAGCGCTGATCAAGATCATCGTTCGGGGTCGAAACTACCAGATCGGAATCACCTATCAACCCTGGTCGGATTTATCATAAAGGCTTGTGAAACCAACTTACCCGTTAAAAGCACGTAACAAGTGAATCATCTTTTCAGTCGGGTATACTATATGACCCACCGGAAAGACCTTACCATCGGCCCATGCCTCTGGTACATCGATAGGGCCTAGCTCTAACGCCAACAGTACGATCAGAATACCTCCAATAGTACCCAAGACACCCCCTGAAAGTATAGAGTACGGCGGGCCTTTCGCGTCGTGGTATATTCGCTCATGCCTCAATAGTACACGCCATTAATGCTGGCAGTATGCACCCCAAAGAGGTATATAAACGACCGGATGTTACTGGTGCGAGGAGGTTTTTCCTTTTCTCCTAGACTCCTCTTTTACTGTTTCTAACTACTCTAGCTACTTCCGTTTGATCAGGTTTGACTTGAGCGTCGGAGCGGGACCCCAGGTCTCTCGCTTGGAGCTTTCCTTTAACCCTCCGGCTCTCTTTTTGTCCCTTTCAGGACTTCTACCTTAGAGATTGGGGAAGGTTCCCGCCGCCAGCAACTCTACGGACGAGTACCCCGCTCGACTATTTGGTCCAGAAGATTGGGGAATATCCCCCGCTCGACGATTTGGTCAACATTTCTACAGCTCAACGGTGGTTCACCTCTCGAAGGTCTCCGCACGGGAACAAATTGACATCGTTTGTGGGAAGTTTTTAAATCCTAAGCAGAGATGAGATGGATGACACTAGAGGATCCAACTTACCCTCGTCGCAGAGCGAACTAGCCTAGGTAATCGCAGCGGCAATGCAGGAAGTCATGCAGCAGCAACAAGCTACGTGACAGCATAGACAAGAAGCGTGGTTGCAACAGTAACAATGCATGTGGTAACAGCAACAATGCATGTGGTAGCAGCAGCAAGTCGCGTGGCAAGCGTCGCGGCCGACGCAACCTTTACCTCCGGGGATGCCGACCTCGTCAGTCGGAGCCCCGCAGGGTGCTCGACAAAGACTATTCACACCAAGCCCCACAGGGCAATCAAAACGTCACTCCAACCAAAGTAGTCAAGAGAATCTTCGATCGCTCGGGCCAAAGCCCAGAACGTCGCCAAAAGCAAAAGATCGACGCCTAATGGAGCCAGCGGAACCAAATGCCCACCATTCGCGGAAAATATCTTAGGTGACCCCTTGCCCAAACATTTCCGCCCCACGACCATTGGAGAGTATAGCGGGTCGGCATACTTGAAAGACCACCTATGCAAGACCCACACCACCAAGAGAATCCCCACCGATGGGGATTCCAATAGAGCCCGCAAAACTCACAGTAGGCGACTAGAGAATTTCGGAGTGAGTACTAGCATCGTGAAAGAATAGTGGACCAGCAATAAGTTTCGGACCACAAGACCTGGAGGGATCGAGACATTCCACGAAGATGTCTTAGTCATCAAAGTTGTGATAGACAACTACGAAATAAAAAGGATTTTCGTGGATACTGGCAGCTCGGCCAACATTATTTTCAGAAAGACTTTCAATCAGATGCAGATCGAAGACGAAGAACTTCAACCCATGGCGACCCCTCTGTTTGAATTCACCGGACACCAAGTTCAACCGGTCGGGAAGATTACTCTGCCGCTAACCCTTGGAGAAGAGCTCGGAGAGAAAACTCGATGGATACCCTTCGTGGTGGTGGAGGCCGAGTCATCATACAATGTCATCTTGGGAAGACCGGCTTTAAATGTCTTTCAAGCCATAGTCTCCACCTTTCACCAAAAGATAAAATTTCTTATGGGGAGTCAGGTTGGAGAAGTAAAGGGAAGTCAGTCAGTCGCCCGGATGTGTTATGTCGACATCATCCGAATTAGTTCTAATAAAGCTAGAAGAGTCCAGGGAGCGCAAGTCAACATCGTTCAGGAAGGGGTTGCTCGGACAACGGTCGAGGTATTGGACGAAGACAAGGAAGAAATTTATATCCACCCCAAGCGACCTGATGGTACCACTCGCGTAGTAGCCGACCTACCCAACGAAGTAAGGGAGTAGTTAGAGAAATGTTTGACCCGGAACCATGACATCTTCGCTTAGTCGGCTTCTGAAATCAAAGGTGTGCCCTCGACTGTGATGACGCATAAGCTCAATATCCTCCCGGAGTCGAGGCCGGTCAAGCAAAAGAAAAGACATTTCAGCCCGGAACAAGATCAAGCGATCAGGACAGAGGTTGCCAAGCTCCTGGAAGTTGGGCACATTCAAGAAGTACAAT
>JBBUKS010366886.1:0-19521 GCA_038050645.1 Hedychium gardnerianum
GACTCGTCGCGGGACGCCTCTGAGGCCGGTGGCGGGGCTCGCACGACGCCTCTGAGGCCGGCCGTGAGCCTCCAAACCTCGGGCGTGTTGGTGCCGGTTTCGGTGTGCGAGTGGAATGGTACGTTTCGCCCGTACCGGGCAGTTCGGCACGAGATTTTAATCACTGGCTTTAACTCAATCTAACCATGAAAATATATATATATATATATATATATATATAGTACTACAATATGTAGCCAAGATGCTCTGCATTGGTACAGGCAATAGTGAGTTAGTGACATTGCTAACTGCAGTCAATACAGTACCTTAAGATAAAAGAATGAGATCATTATGCTTAATCTTTAGTTGCAACATTTATCTTCATGAGAGAATAGGAAATTACCTTCAGTTATTACTACTGTGATGACAGACCCCCCTTGGGTGGGATCAAAAGCAACTGCAGTAACTCCAGAACCCCATGTAATAGTTGCAGCAGACTGAGCTGCAGCCTCAGGACTCACATAGGCAGAAAAGTTTGAAACAGGTGAACAATGAAGTGATGCAACCTCATTGATCTCATTATCTGCCAATTTTTTACCTTGCTTTTCCTGAGAAATTAAATACTCCTGCACACTAAACAAATATGCAGCCAAAGGTGCAAAACCTGTCCAAGAAGGGGGATTTAAAGATGATGGAATAGTAGACCCCATAGTCAATTTTGCTGAAGATTGAAAACCATTTCCAGGTCCTGGCATAACCTCCCAAACAACAACTGTAGAAGGATTTACAAGGGGAACTCCAGCCACATGCATGACTCCCGATTCTGTGATGATAACATCAGCAGCCGATATCCCATTGGGTCCTGCTCCTAGTAGCCCATTGTTGGTATATAACCATTTTGGTGCTGGTTCATTTTGTGCAGAAGGCCACTGTTCCCAATGAAGTTGGACAGAGCCAGATGAAAAAACTGAGCAAACACAGAGAAAATTTGGCCATCTAACTGGAAGACAGAATGAAAGTGAGATACATATCATATAGAAAGTAAAACTAAATAATGCAATTAACTTAAGTAGTAACCTGAAGTTTGAGACTGTTGAGATAAAAACTTCTCCACAGAGGTTGGCATCATTGTAGCCAAGGTGTTTGAATTTGAAGGAAGGGACCGATACTAAAATCAAGGACAGGATTCCCAAGTCAAACTAAGCAGATAAAACAGGTACATTCTGGCAATTATTCAATTGTATTTTTATTTATTTTTGAGTAATCAAGCAAAACAAGTCAGAAAAAGATATCAAATTCTGTAATACAGGATCTCTTCAACAAAAAACCCGAGTAAACCTCATGAAGAAAAACACAAGCCAAGAACCATTGAATGATAAATTGATCCACCGTGACAAGCATAAGTAGGGCCTATAGCATGGTTGTAAAAGAATGCAAAACTTATATGTCCAATATGAATAGGGCTATCTTTGTACAAACTGCTTAGACTGGAAGTTATATAAAATATTAAGCTTCTTGTTGACACCGTCCTTTATCTATGTACAAACTACTTAGATTGGGAGTTATATAAAATATTAAGCTTTTTATTGACAAAGTCACTCACCTATGTACAAACTGCTTAGATTGGGAATTATATAAAATATTAAAGCTTCTCCTTCACACCGTCCCTCATCTATGTTACTTGGATCCAGACAAATATCCAATGCAAGTATGGATTTGGGCATCCAACACATAATTTTATACAATTGGAGACCAGAAATTTGGACATGATACAGGGGTTCGACAAAGTTTAAATTCTATTATAGTCTTTTAGTGTGATATGATTGTTAAATCTACATTATTGATAGTGATATGACATAAAATAACACCAAATATTAGTGCTGTCAAATTACTAGATCCACAAATATTATATTATTAATAAGTAATTTAGAAAACATATTACAGAATTAACAAATATTAAGTTATTTCAAATTATTGATCTCATATAGTAATATGATTAATAAAATAATACATAGATAACTAATATACAATTACTGGTTTAATTTATACTTAAATCTACTGTAGTAATTACCTAAACTTAGGGATTAAATTACGTTGATTCTTGAGAAGAGGTGGAGGAGTTGGCTTAATTGGTTTGGACCATTTTTAATTCAACCAGGTTAAAATTTGGACCTTAATCAATTTGTGCATCCTTCCTCTGTTTCATGGATCTCAATGCCCGACTCTTCCTTAACAATAATTCCTCATAGACAAGGGTCAGCAAGTCATCGCCATCTATTGAGAATCTTCACTACAGCTGCTTTCACTTGCGCCTTCTATCAGTTAAATTCTAAAAACACTGGTGTCAGACTTCATAGTCCATAGTCCATACACATACTAATGTCATGTCGCATTGAAACCAATGTGAGGGAGAGGGAGCGGGAGCAATTCTACCAAGTTCGAGAAACAAAGTACATGTTACCTTGCATATTGGGTTTCATAATAATGAAACTTGTGATCCACAATAAAAATCACAATCAAAATATCATGAGTGGAAAGTGAAAAAGGGAAGGGCCAACATAAGTGGAAAACAAATATAGAATGAGTTGCACACCAAATTCATCCCTGATAGCCATTTCGTTACAACAGCATGATCTTGTTTCCATTCATATTCACAAAGCCAGCAACTAGCATCTCGTACAAGATTCACCTGACCCTGCACCAATTAACATCAGGAAGAGAAAATGAGGAAAAATCTAATAAATGAGTGGACCAAAAAGTATCATGCTTCCTTGCTTGCTTTTCCTTGCAAATAGTAATTATAAAAGATTCTTAGAGGCAGAAAGAGTTTACTGGTTCAGTACCATTGTCCTGAGCAGATTAGAACAATCACAGTTATTGCCAACTAGATTGAACTAATGTTATGCCTCCGATCAATCCCACAAAGTCTCATTTACATGAAAAATTGTAAAATTCCATATACTAGGCCTGAGTTCAGGAAAATCAGAGGATACAGAAATCAAGTTCTAGTAAGATCTTTAGGTGCCAAAATGGACTAGAAAGTCATTCTAGGTTAATTTTGATTAAATCAAAGACAGTTGAGTAGAAAAGCTTGTGCGAATGATTCATGAATAGTTTCTTTTAGTTTGTTTTTCTCATTTGTCATAGAAATGATCTATTACTCAAGGAATGAATTGCCAGGCCATGTTTATCAGGTGTGCATGTTGCTCGGTCCAGAGCTTATATAATAACCAGAATCATCTATTAAACTATCTACTACCTAGTTGATAATTGTTAATATTTTCTCATAGAATGATATATTAATCAAAGAATGTTTCTCAGGTGTGTATCAAGGCTAGATCCAGAACCTAGAAATAAATCTTCTATTTAAATTATTTACTAATTATTAAACACTTAATATAATTAATATTCTCAATCTAGTCTCAAATTTGATTAACTCAAACCAAAGAAGTAATCACAGTAGATTAATGACTCTCCACTTAAATGAAAATCAGCATTTGAAATTTGAAAATGGATCTACCCATGTATGAACTTGATAAAATTATTAGGGAGTTGAGATAATTTTGACTTATGAAAACAATTGAGAGGCAAGATGAGATGGCTAAAAACAGTCATTTTAATCTCGAATCCAAACAGTCAAAAACTAATTGCTAGAACCACTAAAATCTGGCATTGGAGGGCTTCCTACAACTAAAGGATAGACCCAAATATTGCACTATGCACATAATGAACTGATATGATGAATACATTACGATTCCAAATGTCAACTGCAACCGTGTTCATAATGATCTTAACTTTAATTATAAAACGAGTGTAAGAAGGATGAAACACGTTTTTTGCACAAAAAATAATTCAATTCTAGAAAGGGAAGACAGGAAACAGCATATAATTGGTTAAAACCGATGTTCTTTCATATTAAAAATTAACAAAGATGGAATCACATCCTTATTAATCTAGATCCTTACTTGACAGGGCTGAGTCCATATTGTGATCCTTCCTTGTAAATTTCCCACCAATAAGGCACGACGGCAGGACCTAGGAGACCATTCAATAAACTGGACAGAATCACTTGGAGAATCTGGAAAAAGGATGCACAATTATCATACATTGTGTTAAAGATAAAGTACAGAGGGTGGGTCATGTTATGAGTTAATAACCATGATTATTTACAAGTAAACTAATTATTTTGTTCTCATTAACTCAACATGCATATGCTATATAGGACATACATCTCCTCTTTCAAGGTCAAGGTTTATCATATTATTCATTGATCAAAAGCATGGCATGAAGAGAGAAATATTTCTAATGAATCATTTTCCAATCAGGTAAATGAAAGAAACAACAATTGAGTGGATATATTCATATTTATGAATTTAAGGTAAAGTTTTCTGTCTGAAAGAGAAGAATTAGACAAATAACTAGCAAGATTCTTACCAAAATGGAAAGAAAAAAAAACAGCAATAAGATAAGTCTAGGTCAAAGATGAAAAGATGACTCCATGTTGATAAATTAACTAGTCAAAGTAAGAAAAACTACAGAGTACAGGAACACTCCTTCCAAGTTTAAAAAGAGGGCACAATGCAAGGGCCAAAGGAAAGAATAAGTTTATGTTAACTAATGACTCTACTCTTCAAAAACTAGGAGAAGCTTCACAGCATTCGTATATTTATGAAGGAAGACTAGTTAAAGCCACCATCTATCGTACACAGACTCAGATACGGAAATCCCACATGGGTATGGATTCAAATGAATTGACATTTGAATTTTTTTTTCCCCAAAGGGAGCATAGGAAGTCGTCAAAATAAGGTCCTAACTTAGGGCATAGGTAAGAGGACACAATGGACCTTGAAGATATAAATATAATGTATGTAATATATAATATAAAATACTATATGTATATAGTATATAAGGCATATGATGTTTATATCTTAAGGACCGTTGTGAAAATGCCTAACAATTTAAGAAATTCATGTAACAAATCAGTAATTATATAACTTCACATTCACATGTATTCATTCCTCTATTTTGTGATTCTGGAACATAAAGAAAACATTGCAAATGTATAAAAAAAAATTGTAGTTGATAACACAAATTACCAGCTTTGACATTGAAGACAGCACATTCCGTAGGTCGTTCAGGGTTGACAATGTGTATCGGAATCCAAAATGGAGGATTTGTGGTTGAACTGAAACAAAACCAGTAAGATGATAGCAAACACAACATGACTTGAATAAATTTAGGGCATTTCCAAAATTCTCAGACACAAAGATATATCAAAACATGTTAATGACAACTAAATACAAACCTACTTAACATGAACGTGGAAAATGTCATTGAATTAAGTTTACAATTAGGGAGATATGTCAGGTATGAATTAATATGTAAAGTAACAAAGAAACAATCTATTTTTACATTAATTTTTTGTGAAGTTACACCAATTTATATGTGCATTCTTTCTGCCACCTACTTTTAACCATTTTTATAGGTGTTGTCTAGCTTGTCCCACTTTAAAACTAAAGGTGACAGCTATAGAAGTTTTAGACAACTTACAATTGATACCAAGATGTTTATTGTCAAATAGTTTTAAATATACCTATCCAAGTTTTTTTTTCATGATGAGAAACAACAGTAGCCAAAAGAGAAAAAAATATGTAAAGTTTGTTAAAGAAGATAACAGCATAATGATCTTACTAGGATAATAGTGTTAAGGACTATTGTATTGACTACCAGCTGAGCAGTATCATGGAAAGAGCCCATTTCAAGCGGTGTACTTACATACTAAGATACAATGAGAGTAGGTACATTCACCATTCTATCAATGACAAATATCATGACCAGATGAAACCTTGATGAGCTATTATATATAACTGGAATCGCCATAGCCTTAATGGAACCAACAAACAACCAAGTCTTATCCCACTAAGTGGGGTCGGCTCATAGCCTCAATGGAAATCCAAAAAAAACAAGAATGAAAAAAAATTCTATGCTCTTCAACCAATTATTACAAAATCTAGAAACTCAATGCACAAACTTCATTCTAAAGAATGTTACAGAGGATAGATAACAATCATAACCATTTGTCTAAACTAGTAGAAAAAAGTTAGTTTGCTACCTAAGCTAGTTGATCAAATTTTGTAAGGAAGCATTAACTTTAACAAGTTTTTTTTTCGAGTACCATCTTTGCAAATGATGTGCTAATTGATGAATATGCAAAAAGATTAAACTCAGCTGGATTGTGAAAAGAAAATGTAGAAAATAAAGATTTAAAACTAAAAATTCAAAATGTAACTTTAATAGAAAGAAAAAATAAAGGATAATTAACATGGATGGATATTTCAGATTTGTTTTTCAACAAAAAGATGCGGATGATTAATAGGATAAAATGATGGACTCTTGTGATCATTGGGTGACCCTATGGCTAAAAATTTAATAAGATTATGGTTCAACCTGTCATATTTTCGGTCAGTGTATCCAGTAATTAGGTAAATTGTACAAAAAGTTAATTAAATATAAAAAAGAATACTAAAATAGATGTGGTGGCTCAAAAATTGAAGCCAAACATACAATTGTCTAGGAGAAATTAGGTGTACCTCTAATAGTTAACAAAAAAGATTCTATAGTTTGAAAGAAAAACTATAGTCGACTTTACATGATGATCAGTATCTAGGATAGCAAATCTTCCGTAGGTGAATTTTATGCTAAAGTCCACCGTCTTGAAGAGCAAGCAATTCAAACAAGTTCATAATGGGAAAAAGAACAAACTTGGAAGTCTAAATTGTAAGTGAAAAAAGAAAAAAGAAAGATAATAGCTTCTTTGAGAAATGCTGACCTTGGTATTCTAGTGCATGTCTCTGATGCGCATGCAATAGCATTCAATTTACCGCACCAAGCAACTGCACTGCCCAACAAAATTAGTAGAAACGCTAAAACTTCAGGCGTTTGGTACGGCTTTCATGACAGAACACAAAAGATTAAAAAAAAAAAAAGTTCGACCATCATAGAAAAACCAGCATATACTAGGAGTCATAATAAGAATAAAAGCCGAAACTTTCTAACGGTAAAATGGTACAGTGAGAATCATTCTACCCCCAAATCAAGAGAGGAGAACCTGAAGTAGCGGCGGAGATCAGAAACGTTCATCTTATGCCGAAGGCTGGACGGTGGCTGCTTGAGCCGAATTCGGAAAACAGTTGCGAGCGCCGGCGTTGGTGCGTCTCCGCCATCCATGGGGCGATCTCCCTCCTCGGCCTTCTCGTCTACTCCTCTCTCGGCCTCGACGACCGTATCTCCCTCCGGGGCCCTACTCTCTCGAGATGCGCCATCGTTGGCGGCGGTCAGGTCGGAATCCGGCGAGGCGTTCTTCGGGGGAGGAGTTGGAGCGGGGATGGACATGCGGGGTTACCTGAGCAATTAGGTCGCTTGCTACAGCGACGGGTGAGAGAAAAGAGGAGAAAGTCTGGAGGCGTGAGGTGTACGGTGATGACCGGCGGCTTTAGAGAGCGGAGACTCGACCCGGGAGGGCGGCGATTCCACACAATTTCTGCTGCAAGTCACTTTTTATACTAAAAAACTCCTACTTTTCATAAATTTCAACTTTACATCCTTTGTCTTTGGTCAAAAGTCCGAAAAGTCCCTAATTTTCGTAAATGACCCGTTAGCCGTTAGACTCTAAAAATCTTCCTATTATTTGAAAATTTTAAAAATAATCTCACGTCCACTGGTATATGTCTTTTTTAAAAATATTATGACAATTCATTTACTAAAATTAATTTGAAAAATTAGTAAAGTTTAACGACATTTATTTTCCTTCGTTTTATATTTTGTAGAGAGAATTTAAGATAATATTATCAAATTTAAATTTTATATTACATATACTTTAATGGTGACAAAAGGTGAAATGTTCATCCAGTGCCCCCGTTAGCCCGTCTTAGGATTAACACGGAGGAGGTAAATCACGAGGATTAATTTATTAATCTATCCAGTGTATGGAGGAGGACATGCATATATTTTAATAAATGTAATATAGATGGTGTTAACCGTCATCATAATCTATCTCATCAATCTTCTATTGAAAAACAGTCTCTCATCATTTTTTGATTTTGTTGTGTATATTATCTGTTCCAGTTTGAAAATTTTATCACGATTATATGACAACAGAAGTTCACTCTGACACAAAAGAACACGATGATATTGAAATCTTGTTAGATTTCTTCTTGTAGCGTGAGAACTCCTGCGAAGAATAACAAATATCAAAGGGTTCGTCGGAAGTTATCCCCGGCAAAATCACTCCGATTCTTAAGTCATCATGGTGTGATTCGTCGAAAGTTGCCCCGACGAAATAATTCTGATGCCTAAGTCATCGTGATGTTTAAATAAAAAGGGACAAAGTAATAAGAAAGATTGAGTTAGAGAGAACTCCCTTGCGGAGCATGTATGTATCTATCATTTTATAAATGTGATGCACCATAGAGATCATGGGGAAGAAGGGAAGAGGACATGAGGAGAGTGAGTAGGAGATCATGGACGAGTGAGGAACATGACCCTTGTTTGCCTCGACATACAGTTGGTCGACATATTGGCTCGAAAGTCGAATTAATTAGCTCGGTTGGTCAGGAAGTCAGCTCGGTAAGTCGGTGAGTTCAATTGATTCATCACGTGGAGTCTATATTGACCAAATCCTAACCACACCACCCAATCTCTTTGTTGATCGAGTTGGGCCTTGTCGTCTCCACTGCATCATTATCCATATCTTACTCTCAAAGTATCTTTTTCCATGATAGTCACTATTTAATCTATACCACATCAGCCAAGTCAGTCGGACGTCACTTAGATAGAAGATCACCGAATGAATCGATTTCTCAAGCTCGAGTAGATTGCGGGCGTCGAACGGTTGCCAAGCTCAAATGGGTTGCGAGCATCGAATTCCTGAGCACCCTAAGTGCTCGAGTGTCTAATGTTGATTGTCTGAGTACTTAGGCACCCAAGTACCTTGACTATCAAGTGTCTGAGTGTTGATTACCTGAGTGCCCAAACACTTGAGTGTTGATCGCCCGAGCACCCCGATCGTTGAGTGTCTAGCGTTGATTACCCGAGTGTCTAAACACTTGAGTGTTGATCGCCTGAGCACTCCGACTACTGAGTGTTGAGCATTGATCATCCAAACACCCGAGTGCTCGAACACCTAAGCACTAACTGCGTGCCAAGTGACCGAGTACCTCAAGCACCCCGAGTATCCCGAATTTGAATGAGTTACGCTCTCTATACGACGGTCAATTCAACATGGCAGTTACAACGACGTCAATTAAAAGGGGACGTCTTTTGATAAAGATTAAAAAGATACACCCTTTGGGAAGATGTAATATCGTTCTTCACCACTCTTCCCCTATATAAGATAATAATATCAGCGTCTAAAGATACACTATTCTATGTTAATTATTTCACACATTCGTTATTCTCTTCTGACTTAGCATCAGAGAGGTCTCGTCTAGAATCATCTCGACTCCCTCCTAACCTTCTTCCTATGAACGCAAGACATCACTGTCCAGAGGCCATCTTAATCCCAATCCGATAGTCCATCTCTTTCCGCCGTTGATCTCCACAAGCTCTCCATTCGTCATCAATCCGTCTCACGATTCCAACCGGATCACTCCTGATTTAGTCTTTCCCTCTCGAATGACCCATATCAATAGGGCCAAGTGCCAAAGACTCCGGCCGTATCAGACTGGGTCGGAGAAGAGCCCCTTGCTCATGTTCAAACGAAGATTTCCTTTGGTTCCATCTCAACTATGCTGAAGAAATTGAATGTGGGTCCGTCTCATCTAATTTGTAAGTTTCCACCAGTTTACTTTCTTGGTGTAGGTGCGCTGTGCAGCATCCAGGGCTCCTCATCGTCACCTCTGAGCTGCTGCAAAGCGCGCGAGCGTTGCAACCGCTGCATCTGAGTTAATTAGCTCGCCGGTCAAATGCCATCCCTCTCCAAACGGCGAGGCAGAGTCCAAAACCGAAGCTTAAATATCGTCGTCAGCAAGTCCACATGCGCTGCATGCACGCACCAACCTCCTCCTATAAATGCCCCGATTCAGCAACGGTGATCTCTCGAGGAAGGAATCTGAGCCATGGCAGGTCTCAAGTGCTCTGCTTCGCTTGCTCTGTTCCTCGCCCTGAGTCTCATCTCCTTCAGCCTCATCACTGCGTGCACCGACAACTGCGACATAGATCAGCCACGGCCGCCGGAGAAAGAGTTGGAACCTCCGGCGTGGCTGCCTCCTGCGGTGGTGAAGTGCCCGATGGACACGCTCAAGCTGGGGGTCTGCACCAACGTGCTCGGGGGCTTGCTGAACGTGACGCTGGGGAAGCCGCCAGCGTTGCCGTGCTGCGGGTTGCTGAGGAGGCTGGTGGACCTCGAGGCGGCGGCCTGCCTGTGCACGGCGCTGAGGGCGAATGTGCTGGGGATCCGGCTCAACCTGCCGACCAGCCTTCGCTTGCTTCTCAACTACTGCGGCAAGAAGGTGCCCGTTGGCTTCATTTGCAAGTGAGGGACTCGCCGGTAGCTGGAAGATGGCAGTGCAGTCCCTGCTGCACGATGTAGCTGCATGCATATGAAATAATAATCGACGTACGTGAATAAAAAGTATCTTCTTTTTTTCTTCAATTTATTCGATTTTAATAACAAAATTCAATCATTCAATTGATCCAAAAATAATTGGTCAAACATCAGAGAACACATACTACCAAAAAAATAAAAATAAAAACTCGGAAGAACTTTAATAGTTTATAGTATTGCACAAACAAAAAATGGCTATGAAAGAAGGAAAATGGAGCAAAGTTGATTAAAAGGGAAAAGTTAATATTAAACATATGAGAGGAAGGAGAACGAAGCTCATCTTTCCAGAGTACGACGTCCTCACATTATAGAACAGTTGGCTGCAGCATCTAGTTGATCAGGGGATCTGCAGTAGTAACAATCAAGAAGGATGACAAATTATAATCACGTTTAAGCCATAAGTAATGATAAGTTTGCTTGAAAAGTGTAAAACGAAATGGAATGAGTTTCATGAGACAAGATGGAAAGGAATATTACAGGCTACTTGTATGTATTATTTGCTCATTAACTCTTCCTGTGTGATATTTCAGGTCTAAAATATTTCTAGACTATTCATTATTGAAACAAGAAAAACTGATGTAAACTTTACAATTGTCAAAACTAATCCTAAATTTACTAAATGTGTAAGTTGAAGCTTGACTTTTTAAAGTTTTAAGCGGCAATAATCTTGAAGAGTAATCAGTAGTTCAGTACCAAGAGGCAAGAAACATGAAAAGATGGCATAGATCTCAGTTCCCAAACACTTGAGTTCCTTTGGCTCTGACACTGAGCAAAAGCATTTTTAATATACCCATGATGCTGCTATATGATCATCCCTGGTTTCCTTGTGGACTTTAATCATATCAGGGGGGGAAAAAAACTAGATTACTTTAGAAATATGCTAAAATGAATTATCCACATTTAAACATGCAATATAAATGTATGAGCATCTGCGTGAACATATGCATGCATCATATACACCTATGAAGCAGGAAAATGCTCTATGGGCCTATAAATTTCACATCATTCAGCTCTCCAAGTTCAACATATGGTCATGGAGTATATCACGAAAGTAGATACAATCAAAGCTAGGTAGGAAAACAAACAGGTAAACTGGAATACTCACAACTGGCCAAGGTTGCTTAGATCAAGATCAGGAGCAAGTTCTTGAACAATATCACTTGGAGGTTGACCACATTCCTGCATTTTCTGCATGAGATCAACAATTTTGGAGAAGTTTTCAGGTTCATTATCATAAACCTCATTTAACTTCAGTATAAGCTCATATTGGTGACTATAGCGATCATAATCTTCCTTGTTCAGAACATCTTTGTGTTCTTCCAACCACTTTGGATATCTTTCTCCAATCTCCTTCATGGGATCATGGAGAATTTCTTTGGACAAAAGCTGCTGCATCATGGTTTCAACTATAGATTCCACATCCTGTATAATGGAGAAAGACAATCTGTGTCAGGCTATTAGATTCCACATCAGTTATTATTATACAAAAGACACAAGCTGAAGGAATGTTATTTAAAGACTAATAAACCTATATTGCTATCAAAGGATATAAATATGGAAAATAGTTGCACGAAATCCCATTGGTCACGACAACGATGAGACTAATTGAATCACAAAGCTGAAATTGGATTAAAATCTTATTAAATCTAAATCCAAACTCAATTAATGTAAAATCCAAACCAAATTAATTTAAACCTGAACTCATTAAGCACTTTTTTCTTTTCATTATCTCCACAACTAAAGTCTTAACCCTGCTCATATTCCACCTACTCTGCATGTAAAATTTTGAAAGACAGAAATGCCATTTTCAAATCATTTATTCATCAAATCAAAGCATATTCTTTGTGCTGTAATTCTTATTCTTCATTGTGTTGTATGATTTTAATTTTTTGTGGGTTCATCAATACTTCAAACAGTTAGGACAATATAATTGAAAAAACACAAATGTTGGGGATAACAGATTTTCTGTGGTAAGTTCCTTGCACCACCCACGAATGTAGAATGCTGTAGATATCAAAATTACCATGTAAACAGAAGATAGTAAAACACTATAAATACAGAGTCTGACAGAATTATCGCTATTCAGTCCGTAGTTCAAAGTGTAAATATAACTAAGTTGGATGAGCCAATTATTTATTTGGCCTTATGCTATGCAGAAATAGTTTATCAAAAAGCTAATGGCTTCATGGTGAAGCCTTCATGGGCACGATTGCCAAGTTTGTTATCCCACTAAGAATGGTAAAAGGTCCATAGGATCAGATCATAGTTTTCAATAGAAAAATTAAAACCTAGGTAAAAAATGTGTTTTGAAAAAAAAAAACTAGTAATTGAGGGTCTGGGCCAACTTGAAGTTTATTATAGGATCAAATGAGCCTTCAAGCCTATAATTAGTTGTTTCATTCATCAGACAAATTTTCAGACATGTAATCAGTAGTTGTACCACCATGTTGATGAAGGAAATCACAAGAGCACCAAAGTTTAAGCAAAATGTCGATGAAGGAAAATCACAGCACTACAACAACCCAAACAAGATAAAGTAAAGAAAGTGGCAATTCCATTCACTGGAAAAGTTGGTGATTTGCTAAACGAAGTTCCCAACTATCGATGGTTCTGAAAATAATAAAGAAATATAAAGATAGAACACAGGAACAATCGCTTTGACATTTTTTCTTCTCAAAATTTTTAGGGGATAAAATAAAAGTAGCATACCTGGGAGCCAGCCATCTCGGCCTCGAACTGCTTGACGAACTCTTCGACCATTTCAGCATCGGTGCCCTTGGGGATATTGGTGGTTCTCGTGGCGGACTCCAAACCCCTCACTGCCTCACGCGTCTGCTCCGTCAGCTTCTCCAGTGCTTCGGATGCGTGGGATCCCTTCGGAGGGATCCTCTGCTTTCCCTTCCTCCTCGCGCCCAGGTCCGGCAGGCCCATCCCCAATCCCTGTACTTGTGGTGAGGAAGACGACGAGGACGGAGACGCATCCTTCCCCACTCTCCCACCCGTATTGCGATCGCTCCTATCAATCTCATCGCGGCACCGAAATCAAAGAAGAATTCGAGATAAAAAAACAAACAAACAAAAAAACGATGGTGAATAGAAAGGGAACAGAAGAGATTGACTACCTCTGCGAGGGAGTGAGATCGATCTGGGAGAAATCGTCCAAAGCGCCTGAAACAAAGAAAACAGGCCGAATCAAGAACAAAATCAAGGAATTGAACGCGCGCGTGAGAGAGAAAAGTAGGAGGCGTAGTAGGTACTGTCGAGCAGCTGGTCTAGATCATCGGCCGAAGAAAGGCCGGTCATGGCAACGGGATCGGAAGCCGGCTAGGGTAACCGCCTTCGATCGAGGCTTCGTGGTTTGCGGCTGCTCGTCGTGGACCTTGAGCGACTTAGTCAACGCTGATAAGATTCATTTTGCCCGTCCAATTTTGATCTCGGGTACTTTTCAAAGCACCCCCCAAAGTTTGCTATCGTCGTCGAAATACCCCTATTTAGGATTAAAATACATATATATTTTACCTCGTTAAACTACCACCTAAAATATTCTTTTGTTAATAAAGATGATGCATTTTAATGTGAAAATTTTGATGTTACATTAGTTTTTTTAAAGGTATTTAAAAATATTAAAAATAAATATTTATGATATTTTAGATTTATCTTTGGCGTGGATAAATAAATCACCCAACATCTTTAGCCTCCAGTGTTTATAGAATAATAATACACGAAAATACTACACTATATATCTATTTGATCGTCTATCCTATATTATGTTATAGAATGTAAATATATTAATAATAAAAACAAAATTTTAACTATAGTATCAATTATACTAAAATTAATTTTCTCCTTATATTTTTAATTTAAAATTTTCTCTAAAATTTTTAACACGTCGAGATTCATAAATGAATCAAGCATTCATGAATAAATTTGATGTTCAACTTAATAAAAATTTATTTATATTCATTCAACAATTATAAAATTAATTAAATAAATAAACTTGAATAATTTATTAAATTAAATAAATAAACTTGAATATATATCTTCAATCCGTTAATATTTGTAAAAAATATTCGTAAACAACGTTCATGAAAATTCTCAATAAAACTTTTATCAATATGCTAAACAAACAAAAAAATATTAAAATAAATATATAAATCAATTAGTTTAAAATATAAAAATTTTAAACAATTGAACAAGTTTGAATTGAGAGTTCAATAATATCTAAATGAATCAAGCTTAATTCAAATTTAAAAATATCCTCGTATATTCGATACTTAATTTACTCTCTTCTAATGATGTGAGGTAATTATGAGATATCATTAAGATGATAAATTTCATCCGTTGTAAAATAAAATTAAATTCAAGTCTAAAAAAATAAAATAAAATTTAAATAATTATTTCAAATTTAATTTATTTTATATTCATCTTGACTTTACTTGATTATTTTATTAAATAAATTTAAATATTATTTACTATCCTGATCGAATGAACTTGCTTTTCTAGTTTGACTTTATTTCATCTAGGGTTATAGCTTTTGAAATTATAAAAAAAAAATGCTTGTGAATAATATTATTTATATTTTTGCATCAATATTTTTCATGTTTATGACATCATCACGCTGCTATATAAAATATTCAAAAATAAGAAACTTTTTCAAAATATAGAAAGTGATTTGACAAAAGTCATTCGAATGTCATTATAGTGGAGTTGTCGATTTAATGATGTATTATTTTGACAACACGATTGATTCGATATGGCAATTTCCATGTAAACCCTTGAACATTTTCGACTTTCACATCGTTGACCTTCGTTTCCTTAACTTAGAAAATCGCTCTTCTCTTTTCTTTTCCCTCTTCGTCTTCTCAAATAGACGCAAGTTAAAATAGAAGTTAACCCCCTTCATTTTGTACTAAGTTAAGAAGATCTAAAGTCTATGAAAGAAAGATTAAACTCGATAACGTTAAGGATAAAAGCTTAAGAAAAATACATCAAATAGAGATTCACACAAAAGTAGATTGATTATTACTAAAACAAACTCTCGAAATTTGAAATCAATTTATGAGATTTCAAATCCTATTTGATATATAGTCCAAAAGTTTCAAATTCTCTAAGTTATTAAATTTTAAAAATTTGTTATATTTCTTTAAAAAAAATAGAGAATTTTAAAACGTTATTTATTTTTTTTTCAAATGTAATTAAATATGACTTTTTAATATCATGCAATTATACCTACCAATGAAGTAACACGAAATTATCGAGACAATGGTAACAGTAGTTTTTCAGGCAAGATCGAGTCTTAATTTTGATAAATTAATGAATGAATTTATTTTAATGGGTAGTTGATCCAATAATATTGAGTTGATGGACCGTCTGCTACGAGTACTTTTTGAAATACCTTAGTAGTCGGTAGGGCTGTAAACAAACCGAATCGAGTCGAGCTTAGGGATTTTTAAGCTTGTTTGATAAGATAATCGAGCCGAGTCGAGTCTAAAATGAATCAAGCATTTAAAATGATTATTCAAGCTTGGCTTGGTTTATTTTTTATGAGTTTTAGTTTGTTTAAAATTTGGTTTGAGCTTGATTCGTTTAGATATTATCGAGCTCTCAATTTAAGTTTGGCTTGAGCTTGATTCGTTTAGATATTTCGAGCTCTCAATACAAACGTTTAATTATTTTATTAGTTATTAAGTTTGATAATTCAAATTTAATTATTATTTTTATTTAGTAGGTTGATAACAAATTTATTAATGAATATAATTCGTAAATATTATTCATGAACGTTGTTCACGAATATTATTCACGAACATTAACGAGCTAAACATATATGTATTAAGCTTGTTTATTTAATTTAACAAATTGTTCAAATTTATTTGTTTAATTAATTTTGTGTATATTGAATGAATATAAATAAATTTTTATTGAGCCAAACATCAAGCTATGAACGTTTGGTTTATTTACAGCCCCTAGTAGTCAGTGAAATTTTTTCGTAGAATCATATTGATCATCTCTATAATTAATCGCCGTAAGCTGAATGCTTAATGTCAACTATAAAAAAAAACGAAATTGATAACTAAATTTGTTTGTTATTGTTTTTGTCAAACGAAACACAAAAAAAAATCCCATTGTTTTCTTATAAATCTATGAAATATAAACGATGTAACAGAGTGATTCCAAAAGAAAAAAAAAATAATCAATCAATCTTTAATGAAAATAAATCAATTGCAGGGATTCAAGAATTTTATCGATTCTTAAGTAATAAATAAAGAAGACAGAAAGTTGACTGAATTTGTTGAACACAAGAACCAGATACAACAATTTTCCAAGTAAAAAAAAAACAAGAATTCAGATGAATAAAAGTCCAAGAAAAAGGGAGAAAAAAAGGACTTAGAAGATTGTGTTTTTGGCACTCTGCACATGGATTTACTAACCTTTTTCTTACCATTTTTTTTAAAGAATTTATCACTTTATCTTCTGAATTTGAGATTTTTATGGATTTGATTTTCAGATTTGGTGGTGGAAATCCTTGCTGTAGATCTCCGGAGCTTGAATCTGCTGTTGCTGCGGCAGAAATGGCTGATTCTGCTGCCAATTGCTGAAGCAATTGGCGGCGAACTGAGTTCCCGCGCTAAACAGAGTTTGCGGCGCCGGCGGGAGCGCTCCGTGGAGGTACTCCAGCCACTTGAGCTCCTCGCCGTCGCCCCCGAGCTGGACCTGCATGTCCTTGCTGGATGGCGGCAGCTCCGACCACGGGAACATCCCCCCGCCGTCACCTCTGCTTTCCTCCGCGCCGCTTCGGCGGCCACCGGCGAAGCAATCCCCTTCGAACCAGTTCCCCACGGCGGCGACGTCAAAGCAGGTAGGCGGAGGCGCCGCCGCCATCGAGGTCGGGAAAATCGAGACGGCAGGCATTGCAAGCTCCTGGCTGGGCCAGACCGCGGCGGCTGCGGCTGCGGCGAGGCCGAAGGGAAAGTAACCGAGCGAAGAAGACCGACATCCGCCGGTTCCCGCAGTCTCGTGCCCGGCGACGAACTGGTCCAACAACACCTCCTTCCCCGTCCCCGACGTGATGCTCTCCTCCGCCGCCGCCGCCGATGCCTGCGTCAGCTCGTGCAGCACCACCTCGGCTTTCGCCTCCGGCACCTGCGGGTCGCTGGACGCCGCCGAATTCTTCTCGCTACTCACCGCGGCTCCTCCGCCGTCCGCCACCGGTTTGTGCGTGTGCGGGTCGATCCCCCGCTGCTTCAGCTTCTTCTTGATGCACGAATTCCACAAGTTCTTGATCTCGTTGTCCGTCCTCCCTGGCAAATGCGCCGCAATCTTCGACCACCTGAAAACACCACAAACTCCTCTCAATCTCTTCTTCTTCTTCCTCCTCCTCCTCCTCCTCCTCCTCGCACTCCTGCAAATCCTCCTGACCTCGCTTACCTGTTCCCTAGCACAGCATGGAGCTGGACTATCAGATCTTCCTCCTGCTGCGAGAACGTCCCTCTCTTCAGATCAGGCCTCAGGTAATTGATCCACCTCAACCTGCAACTCTTCCCGCACCTCTGCAACCCTGCCATTAACTCGTCCAACAGCCCCAAAGCATGAGAGCTGCTGCAACACTCAAGATCAGCAACAAACAAGGTCACAGTCGACTCACCCGCTAGCTTAGGAACAGAGCTCCAGCAGCCATGGCCGTACTTGGTAATGTGCTCGATGAGCTTCTCGTCTTCCTCCGGCGACCAGAGCCCTTTCCTCAGCTTCTGCTTGTAGCAGCATGAGTGCCCTCCCATGCCTGACCAAAAGCACAAGAAGAACACACAACCGTTCGGTTTGCAGCAACAGCAACAGCAACAGCAACAGAAGAAGCAGAGACTTTCTTTGATTCTCGAGTCTTCCTCTCTTTTTTTTTTTTTAGCTCCTTCCTCCTTTTTTAAAGTATGCGAAGGGGAAAGGGGGTTGTTATCCATGTTTTTTTTTTCTTCTGCATGGGTCACAGAGCTTGACGTGAACTCTCGAGGGTTTTGACCACACGCAGGGAGTTAGGGTAAGAAGACAGGGAGAGGAGTGGGGTGTTGATAAACGAGTCAAAGTCAAGTTAAATTTTATGATATTCAAAAAATTTAAAATGCATTAAGTTATTAAAATAGTTATTTAAATCTAGCTTTTTTTTTAGGTTCTTAACTTGATTTGAGCATGGTGATATTATTCACTATTAGTTCAAATTTATCTGATTATTTAAAAAATTTATAATTTTAAATTTATTTAATTAATTATTAAGTTGATATTATATTTGTTCATTTTTTTAAAAAAATAATTATTTATCATTTTGATGAAAATTTTATTGACGAACATAATTCATAAATTTTGTTCGTGAGTTGTACCTCACGAGCATATTCGAGTTATAATTTGGATGATAGATTGTGTTGAAAATGTGAATGGAAATAAAAAGATGGATGAAGAGACCCCCATTATGTATGGGAACTCTAGTCTCACATTGAAAGTTCTAAGATATTATAGTTGGTTTATATTGTTACACAAACTTGTAAGGCTCTCTCTCATGCGTGTGTGTGAACAAATACTTGTACGAGGGGCAAATTTTGTCAAGTGGAACAATCAACATATTGCCACATGAATTCTTTTTGCTTATCCTAAGGGTGTGTTTGGTTCAAGTTTGTTGTTAACCCCGAAAGGATATTTTTGGCAAAATTTTGTTGTTAATCCCGAAATCAACAAAAACCTCATTTTTTAAGGTTTTTCGATTCCGGGTTGCATGCCCCTTTTGCTGATGTGTCGGGCATGAATCATTACTCGAGAATCGCCGATTACCTAAACCAAACAGGGTTTTTGTTGATAACCTTGGATGGATAACCAAAGTTATCAAGAATAAACCCCAACCAAACGCACCCTTTGCAGACCACAAGCAAAGTTATTAAAGTCGTGGCTGTAATTCTATG